>JAJOOD010011728.1:0-24782 GCA_029582525.1 Solanum tacnaense | reverse complement strand
GTAAATCATTTCATTAAGGGTAAAAAAGACATTTTATAGGCAAATTGTTACTTAAAATAGAAATGTGTCATTCTTTTTGGGACTGACTAAAAAGGAAAGTAAGTCATATAAATTGGGACAGAGGGAGTATTATTTTTTTAAAAAACCCGTTATATCCTTAACAATTGAAAAAAAGGAAAGTGATGTGACAGATCTGGCGACTCCACTGGTGAGTTTCTTTAGAATTCGAGCTTTGTACATTGACTATATTTGGTTATTTTAATTATTTGGATAATTTTTTTTTATTTGTTGGCTAATTGCGCTATTTCAATGAATCATTGTTTTGATATGATTTGATTGTATATAAATTGCTTTCTCTCATATACCCTCTGAGTCTCTAGAATTTTTGTTATACATTGTGTGTGCGAAGAAAACTTCACAGGACTTTAGTCTAAGATGAGCCAGTGTGCGGTTACACTCATGGTTCTAGGTTTGTCACACATGTTAGGCGGGGTTGGATCACGAGTTTAGCCGAAATAGCTCTTCTACCGGTACGCTGACCCTCCCCAGCTCGAGTTGTCCACTCGAGTAAAGCCAGTCTAGACACCTTCAATATAAAGTGCTAAACCTAGCAAAAATTATCCATGGTAGGCTATGTTTATTTGCATCATGTGTATTTGACTTAGAAAATCTAAGCTATGTACCACTCTAGACCAACATGTTCATTTTATGTGCTACGTGAAAATAATTTATTCAGAAGGTATTTACATTGTTGACCAGCTTTATAATAGCTTTATCTTTCAAATTTTTTTAAAAAAAGAAAAGATGTTTAATAAAAAGGGTGGTATTTCAAGTGTGAGTCTTTTTTTTTTTGTATGAACTACGCACACCGAATTCTCACTAAAACGAGATACGTAGGCATCCCTTTTCGGGTTCGGTTTGTAAAAAGGGGTATTTTTTTTATTTTTTTTTAAAAATAATCTTTTTTTACTTTTCTTTCCTCCCTCGATTAGAGTTTGTCATAAAACATTAATAGGATTCTATTCAAAGGACAGGGTTCCAAAAGACCTAGAAATGAAGGAATTCTAGAGTTCATGATCGTTGACACAATACCAAGGGATTTATGGCGATGGTGGACGTACATGGGGAATCATGAGCAAAGGAAAGTAAAAGAACATTTGGGACATCTAGTATATCTAATGGAGATTGGCCTTAGAAGGGATGTGATCAAGGCATTAATTTCTTTATGGGATCCAAAATATAATGTGTTTAGATTTTCTGACTTTGAGATGACACCAATTCTGGAAGAAATCGCCAGCTTCATGGGGAAGGGGTCCAGTGTTCGGGGTGCTGATCTCCGCAATAAAAAACCTATAATTTCAAATAATGTTGATGTCAAAAAGTTCATGGAACTTCTCAAGATCAATCAAATAGAGAAGGAGAGTTTGAAAAATGGGTGGGTTTCATTGGACTTTCTATACAAGAGGTACAACCAAAATGATGGATTTAAAAACTATTGGAACCAACTTAGCAACCAAGGGGGTGAAGAGGCTTGGAAGGCGAATGGATGTTTTGCCTTCATGGTTGCGTTTTAGAGGCTCATTGTTTTCCCCAAACGGGACAAGCATATCAATATTCATCTGGCTGGGGTGGTGAAGGTGTTGACCACAATGAAAAGTCCTACTATTATACCTATGATCCTGACTAATATGTTTCGTGCATTGACTAAATGGATAAATGGGGAAATGTACTTTGAAGGCTGCAACATCTTGTTGCAAATATGGTTTTTGAAATATCTTTATCACCATGATCGTGCACACAGGTTCACTCCAGACTGGTGTAATTATGTTTCCTCCCATAAGGAAAGAGAAGCAAAAATCAATTTTCCAAAAGAAATTTTAGCGTGTGAAGAGAAACTTTCGGTGATCACGTCTGATGAAATAGTGTGGAATTATTATTGGTTCCCAGCTAAGGATGTTATTTGCATGTCTAGTGGTATCTCGTTTCTTGTGTTAATGGCTTAGAGGTGTTCAACCCTATGCCCCACTTCGGGTTATACGTCAGCTAGCTAGAGTTCAAGAAATTCCACTAAATGATGATATGAGTAGATTTGTATTTGACACCCCGCCAGGTTTTGCCTTTGATAACACTGATATTCTGAAGATCTGGTTTGGGAGTATAATTTCTGAGTGAAGTGAAATGGTTGTGTAGCAAGATAAAAGAAAAGTGGTGTTTGGGTACCTATCGTGGTTTCGTGATCCAGTAACATTTGGTGACATTCCTGAAGGATCCAGCAGAAAAAAAAAATATACCAGCACATCATAAGACAGTTGGAAAAAGAGTTGGAGAAGGTCAAAGCCACCATTGCCTGACAAGAAGTTCAAGTCCAAAGAGGAAGAAATCACCAGTTGGAGTTACAAGATGTGGAAGGGGAATTAAAACATGCAGAGGGGAAATTTGCCCGATTAGAGGAAGAGTTGGATAGTAGAATTCACTTGGCCCGACAGATAAATAAGGAGCAGAGTTTTGAAATTTCTCGATTAAAGAGGGACTTAGTGGAATCTGAAGAGTCGTGCACTACCAAAAGGGAGAACTTAAGCGGCAGGAGGAGAAATTTGAGTAAGAAAGGTCATGTTGGATGCGTTTACATGATCAGCTTAATGCACAGTAAGAAGAACATAAAAGGAAAATCAGTCATTGTGTTGATATCAAAGAGGGGCAAAGACAAATGATCATTGAGAGAGCAACACTTCGCCATCAACTTGAAGCAGCAGAGGAGCGAGAGGTCCTCTTAAGGAACAATCTTGGTGATCATCAGGATTGGTTGAATAACTGCTATGAAAATATGGGAAGGGCTAGGCGTCAAGTTCATCAGCTAGCGGAACAAACCTCTTATGTTATTAAAAATCATCATCGTATGAATGATCTTGAAGTGGCTGAGCAAGCACGGGCCATTGTTCCCCATCTACCAAAGGTGTTGTTGAATCTGTATGAGACCTTGGGAGGACAAAAAAAGCCCAAGGAAGATGATGAAGATTGAAGAAGAGTTTAGTTGTTTGTTTGTTTGTTTCATTTTGCTTTGTTTAAGACTCAGTGCTTCAGTTTAAAGTTTGGTGTTCAAAGAGATCATGTTGATCATGGTTGTGTTTAAACCCATTGATTTTGTCGTTTTGCTTTAAGTTTTTTAGAAATGAATGAAAGGGTTGGATTTTTCTTGTCTAAATTAATGTTGTTGGGTTATCTAAATTTTTGAACTACGTAATGATCTGATTCATGCGACGACATGATACGTAGGCAACCTCCAAAGGGTTCGATCAAAACTTCTTTTTCCCAAAATGGAAGACAATGAACAAAGCAAAGCTGGGAGGAGACAATGGCTTTCTGAACTCATGTTACTATGTGATTAACAAATGTGTGATTGATGTGTAAAATTGTCTAACCCCTAACAAGTTTGTTCGTTTCTCTTTAATTTAGTAAGCTTTCGGTGGTTGGTTTGTGGTAAACTGGCAGAACACCCGTACTTTACATGGTCTAAGGTAAGAGCATCAATGACAAGCAATATTGAAATTGTGGTTAACCCAGTGGATACTCCAGTTGATTTAACGATAAGAGAGTCAGCCACTGTTGAAGAAAGTCGGACATTGAGGCATGTTGTGGCACAGTTGTGGCAAGCCTGGGCCAAAGGCCAAGAACCACCAATGTCTATTCCCTGTTTTCCTGAGATCACTAGTATCCGATCTTCATCTTCTCAGGTCCCGATATCAGATCCTTTTTTCCCTCCGGGGTATGGTCTATTTGATAATTGTGGGGGCCGGACCATCAACAACACACCCTCAAGGCATGCCACTCAGGAATAATCCCACTGTCGCGATAGCTGCACCGGTCTATACTCTACCATAACCAACTGTGACGCAAAGAGCAGCTCAAGAGGGACAATTCACCGTCCATCCAAAGCAATACTATACTCCTGGGATAACATTCGGGGGCCCTAACTCTGTACAATTCGGCTCCCCTATTGATGTTGAGAGGCAAACTCAAGGCTCAGAGCAAGAGGAAATGTTGAAGAAAATGAAAAGCATCGAGCAACACATGAAAAGTATGAAAGGGGTAGGAGGGCACAAAAATGTCGTGTTCAAAGACTTGTGTATGTTCCCAAATGTCCACCTGCCACCTAGATTTAAAAACCCTAAGTTTGATAAGTATGACGGGCACGGTGATCCCATAGCCCACCTCTAGAGATACTGCAATCAACTTAGAGGTGCAGAGGGTAACAAGGAACTGCTCATGGATTATTTTGGTGAGAGCCTGACTGGTGTTGCCTCAAAATGGTTTATAGACCAAGAAATCTCCCACTGGCACATCTGGGATGATATGACTCAAGATTTTGTTAGACAATTTCAGTACAATATCGACATTATGCCAGATCGCAATACACACTCTAATATGAGAAAGAAGCCAAATGAAAGCTTCAGAAAGTATGCTATCAAATGGAGAGAACAAGCAGCCCGGGTCAAGCCACCATTCGATGAGCAAGAATTGGTTGATATCTTCATAGAGGCTCAAGATCCTGACTACTTCCACCACCTGACAGCCGCAATGGGAAGACCATTTCACACAACAATCAAAATTGGAGAAATGGTTGAAAGTGGTCTCAAAACAGGAAGGATTGTGAGCCAGATAACAATCAAAGCTACCACACAGGCCATTCAAGGTGGTTCAGGAAGTTTTGGGAATCGAAAAAGAAAAGAGGAAATTTCTTCGCTAGCATCAGGGTCAAGGGGGGCTCAAAGGAATTCTAATTGTCCTTACCCACCACTTCAGGGACAATCTAGCTATCCTCAGCATTACTACCCTTATGTCCCTCAATTTCCAGTATCTCCATCTCCATACACGGTCTTCAATGCTAGTCATATGTGCATCCTCCCAATCGCCCACATTTTTGGGCCCCAACTCAAGGAAACCTTCGCCCACAACTACCACCCTATCAGGTCCCTTACAACCCTCATCCTATGTAAAATTATGCTCAAGAGCAGGGACAGAAAAGGAAATTCACTCCATTGGGAGAGTCATACTCTAGCTTGTTTCAAAAGTTAAGAAAAATAAGAGTGATTGGGTCTATCCCACCACATCGTTTGAATCCAACTGCTCCAGGTTTCCAGGCCAATGAAAGATGTGAGTATCATTCAGGGGCCCCAGGACACAACACTGATAATTGTTGGACCTTGAAGGGGGAGATAGAGAAGCTAATCGATCATGGAGTGGTCGTTGTGGCGGATGATCAAAATGCTCCCAATGTGACTAATAACCCACTTTCAACTCAAAACAATTTAGTGGGTATGATCTAGGATGATCAAGAGTACAAACTCCTTGGCAAAATGGGAAAGTCTTTTAGGAAGATCGGAGAGGAAGACAAGTCGATAAAGAGTTTAGAACTAGTTGCATCTTTGAGTGTGAAAGGTGTCAACCTTGATACCAAAGTTTTGTGTGTCCCAGGGGTTTCGAAGGAGATTGAAGTTCGAGCAAGTATGCCGAAGTTGTATGTATCAAAGGGTTTTTCATTAACAGAACATAACCAAAATTGCTTAGCAAAGTTGAATGGACCTATCTTTGTTAATCCCGTCCAACAGCTTCCGGTAACTGATTCAAAGCTGTCCCTTGGAACTATAACAAAATCACTGTGGTTTGCCGAAGAAAGGAGATTGTTGAAGAGGTTGATGAAGCAGGAGGGCTGACACGCTTTAGAAGATGTTATTCTCCAGAAGAATAAACAAAAGGGAAGATAACTCAAAACATCCAAGTACCATTGAAGAAAACAGTTATTGAGGAAGAAGCAGAAGAGTTTCTAAGAAATATTAAGGTTCTAGATTTCTCTGTTGTGGAACAATTAAAGAAAACCCCGGCAGAAATTTCATTGTTGTCTCTACTCTTGCACTCAGAAGGACATCGTCGTGTGTTGAATACGATTTTGAATGAAGTACATGTATCGAAGGAGATCACGGAAAATCAGTTAAAGAAAATGGCCAAGCGCATCTTTGAGTCGAACACCATCACTTTCACTGATGATGAGTTGCCCACGGAGGGAGCTGGACACAACAAAGCTTTACTTCTTACAGTGAAATGTGAAGGGCACTATGTAAAGAGGGTCATGATAGATGGGGAATCAAGGGTAGACATATGTCCTCTCTCTACGCTGCAAAGCTTGAAAATTAACCATGACATAATTTGCCCCAACAATGTATTTGTCCGAGCTTATATCAGCTCAAGGCGGGATACCATTGATGAAATCAAGTTAAACATGACAATTGGACCGGTAGAATTTATGATTGTGTTCCAAGTAATGGACATGGACATATCTTATAATTTTCTATTGGGAAGGCCATGGATCCACATGGCTCGAGTAGTCCCAT
The DNA here is from genome assembly GCA_029582525.1 of Solanum tacnaense. Lineage (NCBI taxonomy): Eukaryota > Viridiplantae > Streptophyta > Magnoliopsida > Solanales > Solanaceae > Solanum > Solanum tacnaense. Next base: position 18,396 of record JAJOOD010011728.1, on the reverse strand, counting down.
CAACTCTGCATCAAGTTGTTAAGTTTGAACACAACCATCAAGAAATCATTGTGCATAGGGAAGATGATCTACCTATTTACAGAGATCTCTCCATTCCATACATTGAGGCAAAATAAGGATGTGATTCCTTTGTTTACCAGTCTTTTGAGGCTGTATCAGTCGATCGCTTTAGAGAAGGAGACCCCATTATCCAACCATGTCTCTCTTCTTCCTCTTCAATGGCAGCAACGACAATGCTCAAATATGGTTATCAACCTGGTAAAGGTTTGGGACTATGTTCGCAAGGAATTGTGGATCCTATTACTCTTTTAGATAACCAAGGCACCTCTGGCCTCAGATACAAACAAAGCAAGAGAAATGGAGACAAGGCTAAGAACCACAAAATGACTGATTGGGCGCTGCCACAACCGATTCCCCACATTTCTCATTCCTTTATCAAGCCTCAGGGACCAGAAATGGAAGCTTCCTTTACTCATGAAGACATTGAAGAAGTTATTCAGGATCTCATCGAGTTGTTCTGTGAAGTAAACATGGTTCAAGTTGGTGAAGGGTAAAAGTCATGCCGATGTGCAGCTCGTGGGCTCATGTGTTGAGCTAAGCAATTGGGAAGCCACTCCTTTCCCCATAAGGAAAGAGTTTTGGTAATTTGTTTTGCTACTCTTTTGTATTTTGTTGATGTCAAGGTTGTGATCCGAATATTTGAAAGTGTTTTGTTTTAATGTCAACCCTTCTATCCTTTTTTAATTTCAATGAAATGAAATTCCAGTTTCATAGTAAAATTTTGTCTTTTCCCTCCCCTAATTATTGTTCTCCATTTTTCAGTTCTGTAAATGCCGACTTTGATAACATGACATGCATGCGGAATTCACTCCCAGATCTCATAGAGTTGTTTATTCTTGAATCATCAAATCGGAAGGTTGAATATGATGAAGAAGAGGCTTTTAGGGAAATTAATAGGGAATTGGAATAGTTTGAGCACAAACCTAAGCCTAACTTAGTGAAACTGAGGCTATCAATTTGGGAAGTAATGAGGAAGTCAAAGAAATAAAAATAAGTCTTCATGTCAAGAAGGAAATTAGGGATGCCATAATACAACTTTTGTTTGAATACAAAGATGAGTTTGCTTGGTCCTATGATGACATGTCAGGTTTGAGTGTTGATTTAGTGGTCCATAAGTTGCCCACTCATCCTGATTTTCCACCCGTCCAACAAAAAAGAAGAAAATTCAAACCGGACGTGAGTGAAAAAATCAAGGAAGAAATCATGAAACAACTAGATGCAAATGTGATTCAAACTATTAATACACTACTTGGTTGGCAAATGTTGTTCCTGTGCCGAAAAAGGATGGAAAGACAAGAGTTTGTGTTGACTATCGAGATTTGAACAAAGCTAGTCCGAAAGACAACTTTCCCTTGCCCAATATCCATATTCTAGTTGATAATTGTGCCAGACAAGAAATTCAATCTTTTGTGGACTGCTATGCGGGGTATCATCAAATCTTGATGGACAAAAAGGATGCTGAAAAATTGCTACAGGGTCATGCCATTCGGTCTTAAAAATGCTAGGGCAACTTACACGAGGGCTATGACCATCATGTTTCATGATATGATGCATAAAAAAATCAAAGTATACGTCGATGACGTAATCATCAAGTCTAAAACACAAGCTGACCATGTGCAAGATCTGAGAAAATTCTTTGAAAGAGTGTGAAGATTTGATCTCAAACTTAATTAAACAAAATGTGCATTTGGAGTTCCATCTGGAAAACTTCTGGGTTTTATTATCAGTAGAAGGGGAATCGAATTGGATCCTTTCAAAATAAAAGTCATTCGAGATTTGCCACCCCCGAAAAATAAGACCGAAGTCATTAGTCTACTTGGGAGGTTGAACTACATCAGCAGGTTTATTGCTCAATTCACAACCACTTGTGAGCCCATTTTCAGACTTTTGAAAAAGGATGCTGTTGTCAGATGGACGGAGGATTGTCAACAAGCTTTTGAAAACATCAAGGAATATTTGTCCAAACCTCCCGTATTGGTCCCGCCTGAACCTGATAAGCCTCTCTTTCTATATCTTTCAGTGACAGATAATTCCTTTGGGTGCATTCTCGGTCAATACGATTCCATAGGCAGGAAGGAGCAAACTATCTACTACTTGAGCAAGAAATTCACTAGTTATGAGGTCAAGTACACCCTCTTGCAAATGACATGTTGCGCCCCAACTTGGGTAGCTCAAAAGGTAATGCCTTACCTTTTGTCCTACACAACTTACCTCATATCTAGGATGGATCCTTTGAAGTACATCTTTCAGAAGCCAATGCCAACTGGCAGACTCGCGAAATGGCAAATCTTGCTCACTGAATTTGACATTTTATATGTCACTCGAACTGCAATGAAAGCTCAAGCTCTGGCAGACCACTTGGCAGAGAATCTAGTCGATGGCGACTACGAACCATTATATACATATTTTCCAGATGAATAGATTAACTCAGTTGAAGAAGTAGATCCAGATGAAAATCAAGCCTGGCAATTATACTTTAATGGAGCAATCAACAGAAAGGGCATATGGATTGGGGCAATAAATATGGCAATAAATTTAGGTGTGCAAGAATTAATTGTGTTGGGAGATTCTGATTTGCTTATTCGGCAAGCTCAAGGCAAATGGAAAACTCGAGATCTCAAGCTTCTTCCATACAAACAATGTGTGGAAGATCTTAGCAAAAGGTTTAGGACCACCGAGTTTAGATACATCCCCAGATTTCATAATGAATTGGCAGATGCCTTGGCTACTTTGATCTCAATGCTTCCATATCCTGGAAACACTTGTATTACTCCCTTGGAGATTCAACTTCGGGACTAACATGGCTATTGTAACACTGTGGAAGCAGAATCAGATGGTGAGCCGTGGTACCTAGACATCAAGAATTTCTTGCAAACAGGGAAATGTCCTGAACATGCCAATGGAAGCCCAAAAAGAACTATTAGACGTCTGGCTAGTGGTTTCTTTTTGAGCAGGGAAGTTTTATATAAACGCACCCCGGATATGAACTTATTGAGAAGTGTAGATGTTGAAGAAATCGAGAAGATCATGAATGAAGTACATGCTGGGGTATGTGGACCACACATGAATGGATATGTCCTTGAGAAAAAGATACTCCGAGCAGGATATTACTGGCTTACCATGGAATGGGATTGCTTTCGCTTTGTGAAAAAATGTCATCAATGTCAAATTCATGGTGATGTCATTCATTCACCTCCTTCAAGTTGCACCTCATGACCGCTCCTTAGCCCTTTGTTGCATGGGGAATGGATGCCATCGGACTAATTGAGCCAAAAACATCTAATAGACATCAATTTATTTTGGTCGCAATTGATTAATTTACTAAATGGGTGGAGGCAATCACTTTCAAGGCAGTCACTAAGAAGGCGATCGTGGATTTTGTCCATTCAAACATCATTTGTCGTTTTGGTATCCCAAGAACTATCATCACATATAATGTTGCAAACCTTAATAGCAATTTGATGAAGGAGGTATGTGAGTAGTTCAAAATTGTGCATCACAATTCTATTTCAGACCGACCAAAGGCCAACGGAGTTGTGGAGGCAGCCAACAAGAATATCAAAAAAATTCTCAGAAAAATGGTTCAATGCACTAGACAATGGCATGAAAAGCTGTCTTTTGCACTTTTAGGATATCGCACAACAGTGCGCACCTCGATTGGTGCAACTTCTTATTTGTTGGTGTATGGGACTGAGGTTGTGATACCTGCGGAAGTCGAAATTCCATTTCTTCGAATTATTGTCGAGGCTGAAATTGAAGATACTGAATGGGTCAAAACACGACTAGAGCAGCTCACATTAATAGATGAGAAGCGATTGACGGCCGTCTGTTTTGGTCAGCTTTATCAGCAAAGGATGGCTCGTGCATACAACAAAAAGGTGCACCGAAGACACTTTGAAGTAGGTCAACTGGTCTTAAAACGTATTCTCCTGCACCAAGAAGAGGCTAAGGGAAAGTTTGTCCCAAATTGGCAAGGTCCATATCTTATCAAGGAAGTGTTGTCCAAAAGAGCCTTGCACCTTACTGGTGTGGTGGGAAAAATTACAGGCATAACTGTCAATGCGGACGCAGTCAAAAGATACTACATCTAATGCGTTCTAAGATACCGTGAAAAGTTTGTGGCTGAGAGAACAAAGGCATCTCTTTTTTAAAAAAAAAACAAAAAAAACAATCCAAAAGTCCTCTCTTTGAAAATTTGAACTACGTTTGACCTGATTTCGAAAGGATACGTAGGCAACCCTTTGGGGTTCGGTCATACAAAAAAAAATCAATATTCCAGTATCTATAGAAAATTGGGGCATTTTTTTAATTTTATTTTGATAGAATAGAGTCAAATTGTAATTCCGTTTCTGATTTTATTCTAGCAACCAATATTTTGATCAACTCTAAGAACGATAGATTCGATGTGTCTTGCACGGACAATTGATCATCAAAGACAACATTGTCTAGTCAATAAAAGAAAAGAAAAAAAGAAAAGAAAAAAACAAAACAAAAAGTCTCATCGGTGAAAACCTTTACAGGCACTATAAGACGACAATATAGAAAATCTTATCGGTGAAAACCCTTGCAGGGCACCTTAAGATAAAAGAAGAGAACATCATGAAAATGACTAATTGGGAGAAATCTGCAAAGATCACCATTTCTCGATACCTCTGCATGAAGAATACATAGATCAGATGGTTCAGATTTAGAGAATTAGACAATTCAAACGGATCCGGGGTCAAGTCCAAAGTGGATGTCATGGTTCACTCAAAGTTGACATATGCCTCCAGATAAGTTCTCTTTCTCATTTTTCTTCAAAAAGGGAATGCCCTTCCTTGAGTTTATAGTCTTTCTTGATCCAATTTTTCACACTCTTAAGTTTGATATTTTTCTAGTCTTTTCGGTATAATCTCTTGACAAAATAAGGTAAAAGATTACAAAGTTTACTACGGGTTCCCAAAAATAAAGCTGAATATCCGAGTTGATATGCCATCGAGCAAGGACAAAAAATGCCTCAAATCTTCACTGAAAACTCGTGAAGGAACACGATAGTCTCTTAAGTCATGAAAAATATTCAACAGGAAAATTCATTCTTTGGGACATCAGTCACACCGTGATATTTGATAGCACCAAAAAGATCAAGGCCCTTGAATCGACAAAGAGGAAGCTTCAAAGGTTGTTCAACCAAGAATTTGGAGTAGAGTTGGAGAAATTGGTCAGGAGTATGGTCAAGTCATCGGAGCATAGCCGCAAACCAACCACCACTTTAAACTAACAAATTTCTTTTTCTTTTGCTCAACTTTGGAACAAAAGAAAATGCGGGATTACAAGTCAAAAATGAAACATCACAAAAAGGAAGTTCTCCAAAGTCTTCACATGTTAGTTGTTTCATCTCATGCTATTCACATTCTTGCCTCTCAATTAGAGATCTTCGGGCAATACGCACCAATCTAAATTCCGTGCAAAATGCACACGTCCTTTATTCATGTGCAATACGCACCATCCTTTATTCATGTGCAATACACACTAGTCTGAATTTCGTGCAATACACACCAATCTGAATTTCGTGCAAATAAGCACTCGTCCTTTATTCACGTGCGAAATGTACCAGTTTTTCTTTCATAAGCAAGATGTACCAATCCAAATCCCATGCAATACACATCGATATTGCATTCATGTGCAATACACAATAGTCTTCTTTCATGTGCAATACACACCAGTCCTTATTCACATGCAATACGCACCAATTCTCTATTCATGGGCAATACGCACCATATGCATATCCTTGGCAATACACACCAGCATTCATGGGTTATACAAATTATATTCACATTTTTGGGAATACACCCAATCTTAGGACAATCCATAAAGACAATATGTTTTATTTGAAACTCTTAGGGTAACACACCCCACTTCTTCTTTTCTTTCTAGGGTTATACGTCCTAGTTCAAGATTCTCATTTTTTCTTTCCTAAAAGAAACACATTCTTTTTGGGGTTCTTCATTTTGTGATCTTGAGTTTTGTGTTTCAACCGCCAATTCAAGTTAAAACATGCACCTAAGAATGATCCACAAGCCGTCAAGAGAGCTGAAGATCAATCTCAAAGACAACGCACAGAGTAAGTCAAAGATCAAGACGAGACCCTAAGAAAAAACATCAAGTAGGGATCTTGTAACTCTTATAATGTAGAGAGGCATAGTTATCTAGTTTTTTTTTATAATTATATACAGTAGATGATGACAAGCAATACGAAACAATCTTTTGACCGCAATTTCTGATAGTTTCAGCTATCTAAGTTTCTCGAACTACACTGACCTGATTTCCTTTTAATCAAGGATATGTAAGCAACCTCTGAAGCAAAGTTCGGTCATCTTTTTCAAAATGGCTTCAACAGAGTTTGAAACAGTAAACAATTAGCCACTTCGTTCACTTTCTTCGCTTGAAAACTCTTCATGTTTCCAAGCAAAGAGGGGCATGCTGTGAACACCTAAATTTTTACTGTTTATTTTATTCCTACAATATATAATAAGGTCTTTTCTTATATTTTTGTTGTGTATTTTGCGTTGTTTATATAATTTTTTTTAATTGGCCCAAATGACCCAATTTTTTATTGAATTGGGTTGATTTAGACCAAATTTTGATGGCCTAATCAATTTTGACCCGGTCCAATAGAAATGGTCAAGATTAAATCTCAACCATCCATGATATTTTGATCCAAGGGCTCTTATGGACCCTACCAAAAAATACAAAACTCCAAAAATCAAATTTTTTATTTGCATTTTTATTTTCTTCTCCCCTTTGCTTCCACCTGCTGCCGGCCGGCCACCGCCTGCGGACACCACCCCTTGGCCGGAAAAATCTCCAAAATTTCACCATTTCTTCCTTTCACTCTCCTCTACACAAATCCGCAAACCATTCGTTCATATCCATAGCCAAACTCCGTAGATTTAAGAAAAATCAAACATAAATCACCTTTTTCTTTAGATTTACAAAGTTTCGGTCATCCCCGTCCTATGTCCTTTATATAAAAGTGTAGAGCTCTTCAAGGGCTATCCTTTGATGTAAATTTTATGTCCAAAATCCGTCAACAAATTCCGGCGACCTCCATTCATCCAAAAATTTATGTCAATCATTTTTCCCTCTCATCCTCTATCCAAATTCGTCATTATCATATTTTTTTAAAATCATATAAGTCGTTTTAGTGCCGGATTTGTATTGTTTTGTTAGTGTTCTTCAAGTTTTATCATGTTGAAGTTGTTGTTTTTTTTTAATTTCATTTTTTTTTTGCCTTATTTGTTGTGTTTGATCTTCAAAATAGTTTAGATATTTAGATTTTGTGTTAGTGGGCTGATTTTCTTTTGATTTTGGGTCTTGATCAAATGGGTCTACATTTTGGGCCTATTTTAAATTTTCAAATTACCATTTAGCTATTATTCAATTAATGAATAAAATAAAGGGATAATTGTAAATAATGACAAACTATTAATGTAAAATAAATAAAGCAGCTACCGTTTCATTTATTTCCTTTGAGGAGCAAAGATCTCGGTCAATTTGCTATTAATGGGCCCTACCGATTTGTATAAGTAAAAAAATAAAAAACTGTCGTTATTCCCTTTTATACAATCTCTTCTTCTCGTTTATATCTCCTATCTCCAATTTCTCCCAAATTTTCTCCCCAAAATCAGTTTGAAAATTCAAATCTTCACCACCACGTTCTCAATTGCTGTTTCAAAAATTTCAGGTACCGCCAAAACTTATCTCAATTGATTAATTTAAATTTTTGTCTAGTTTTTTTCCCAATATTTTCAAGCTATTTTTCACATCAGTTCAAAATCCATACAAAATTTTCATTCGAACAATGGATGCCCAGTCTCCATCTAAAAGATTCACAAGATGTATACAATTGCATGGCGAAAATAGTGTTGAACAACCATCGTTTCCCTTGAGTTTAACTCAAAATTTTGGGAGGTTGCAGGTTCAATGTCCAAATCCAACACAATGCAAGAGATCAGATCTAAATTGAAAAATGACCGAATCTATTGTTATTGTTAATTTTATACTGACCATAAAATTTGATGTATTTTATTTTCAGCTATTGTGGACCATATGTTGCTGCTTATGCAGATCATATCAGTAATGGAAATGGGTTTCCAAATTCCTTCGATTCAGAGTTCACACGTATTCGATATGCTGCATTATTGTGGAATTATGGAATGCAAAAGATCCAATCCGATGCCACTAGTGACAACGAGGCACCAGAAAGGCCAATCAGGATTCACAGGGATTGCAATAGCTGTGAAAGGATCACAATTAATTAGAACAGTAGTACTAAATTTCTGTTTTCTTTTTGTATATGCAAATGACATGCATAATAACCTTGAATATTTTGAACTTCACAGTTTTTTGGTTGTAATATACTCTTTTGATCATTTAAGTCTTTTACTTCTTTGTTTTGTGTTAATTTCATTATATATGCAGCTTAACACTTTAATAATTATACAAACCAACTTACGCAATGTATATTTATACATTAACTGTATAAATCTAGGAGTATGTTTTATGTTGAGTGTGTATATATATATATATACATTGTTAGGCTTACACAGTCGTTCATAAAGTATAAATATACAAACCAACTTATACAATGTATATTTATACATTAACTGTATAAATCTAGGAGTATGTTTTATGTTGAGTATATACATATACATTGTTAGGCTTATAGAATCGTTCATAAAGTATAAATATACAAATCACTTAAATAACAACGTATATTTATACATTAACTGTATAAATCTAGCCAGCTTATACAATCGTTCATATAGTATAAATATAGAGTGTACATATACATTTTCTGTTCAAAAAGAGGAAAATATTTCAATAGAACAAATATACATAGTATTATTTATACTAGCATAAATACAAAGATAATAATATGTTCAATATAACTTCTACATATACAATTTCTGTATACGATGGAGAGTATATACGACAACGATAACTCATACTATATACAAGAGCATGAATACAAAAAGAAGAACAAAACTGCTCACTGTTAATAGGACATAACAAATTTATTTCATCATCACCATTCCAACTCATTTAGTTTTAAACACAAAATCAGTTGAGAATAACATTCAAGTATCTATAAAATCCAATATTACACTCCAATATAATCGAAAGAGCTCATTAAACTTCTTGAGGCCTGTTTCGACATGAACGCCTATTTTGACCTGCAACTCAACATGTGCTACATGCATGCTTTCCTTTGAGACCAAGCAATTCACGTGTTGCTTTTGAACGAGGTTTCTTTTTTGGCCTTCCTGGAGGTCTTTTGAATTTTGGAGGCCGAACTTCATCATACATTATGTATTCAGGTATCACCCATTATACTATATCAGGCAACGGATAAATCGGTATCTCATAAATCTTCAAAACTGTCATTGGTTTATATAAATTCGAGCAATATCCATCAGCTACTAGACTTTTCCGCTTCAGTACAACCCAAGCATGTTCACATGGTATTTCTTCGTATTGAAACTTTCCACAGCTACATGTTTTATTCTTTAAACATACCACAAAATTCCTACCATCATCAGTCACATTGTGTATATATTCAGTCGACAGCACAACCCGTTTCATACAAACTAAAAATTTGCTATGGAAAAAGCAAATCTTCGATCAAAATATACATAATCAAATTTCCAATATAAGGACGAACCTGCACTGTATAAATATACAAATTCGAATAAACAGTCAACAGTTTCATATACTTATACATGTCACAACAACACTAATATGTATATGTATATAACTTACAGCAAATTTAGTTTCTCATTGATATACATATTCTGAATATACATTTATATAAACGATTATATACACAAATTAAAGCTTTATACAAATATACAAAGCTTTATACAAATATACAATTTCACACAGTTCAGTGATATTGTTACTTTCACACAGTGGTATTGTTACAAATATACAAAGCTTTATACAAATATACAATTTCTCACAGTTCAGTAGTATTGTTACTTTCACATAGTATAAGTTTTTGTTGTATAAGAATCATATATCCAAAATTAGGATGAAGCTGCACTGTATAAATATACAATTTCGAAACAAATAGTCAACAATTTCTTATACGAATTATACATATCTTACTGAATCATATCAAAACACCTATACGTATAAACTCTAAACAAATCATAATACAATTTCATCTTCATTCATAGTTTCGACATCAAATATACGAATTCGAACAAAAATATTACTGTGAAAAAAGCGAATCTCCGATCAAAAATTCAAAATTATCAACAATTTCATCCAGAAAATTTGCAAATCACAAATTTTCTTAGAATTCAAATTAACTATACAAATCATAAGTGTTAAACTCTATTACGAACAAAATATACACCTCTGAATCTAAATTCAATTGAAATTGATGAAAGTTTAAAAGGAAATCTGATTTTTAATACAAGCTGAACACCAATTTCGACCAGAAAAAAACAAAAATCAGAGTATTTTTTCATCATGAAATTACCTCCTGTTGTTATCTCTGAAATCAATATGATCTAGATTGTTTGTATAGTACCGTCAACAACTTGATCGATTTTCTGAACTGAGTTACAATGGAGTTCTTACTGTTGAAGAAGACGTAGAAGGAAGGAAATTCGATTGAAACATAATGTGTGTGACTTCAACGATTCGTTTCCTTTTTTTTTCTAACCGAAATTACCGCCTAATTTTTATTTAACTTTTTAAAAAATTAAAATGTATATTAAATTGAAGGAATATCGACATAGACAGAAAGTTAGCTTCATAGCAAACTAAAAATTTGCTATGGAGTGCAATTATATAAACTATAGCCATAACATACAATTATGAATTTGATATTTGCTATACATAAAATTTACTCTAAAATAAATGGGTCATCTAAAAGGGTATTTTGGACCTATTTTAAATTTTCAGATGACCCATTAAGTTACTATTCAATTGATGAATAAAAGAAATGGGTCATCTAAAAGGCTTTTTAATTAATTATTATCTTGGAAAAAGAAAAAGAAAAAAAAAAGAAAAAGAAAAAGAAAAAATTCTATGGGCCATCTTGGGTGGCACCTTGGGAAGACAAGGAGTCCAATGCATGCATTGGCTCTTAAGTTTTCAAGAAGAATGGATGTTAATATTCACCACCTATTTAAACCCATTCTTCTTTCATTTCAGAGGAAGAAAAAAAAAAGAACAAGAACATAAAATTAGAAGAGGGAAAATCATAACTTCTAAAAGAAAAAAAAAATATCATCTTTGGTGGTCTTTGGGAGTTCAATTAAGTTTTGCTTTCATCATTGTTTTGTCATCATCTCTTTAGGTATATCTCTTTCCTTATATTTTGCAATATAACTTAAAAAAATAATGAAGCATGTTTATATTTTTTATTAAACTATTATGTTTAGTTTATTTGAATTAGTTAAATATGTTATGATACTTAATGTGATTATGTTTCATTGTTATTTTATATTTGTGTTTTATTATTAAACTAAGTTTTAATTCTATTTTTATCATTATGAAGTGATACATAATTTTATTGGAATTAGTTAAATTATGTTTTGTTATTATTATATATTTGTGTTCTATTATTAACTAAGTATTAATTCTATCTTTATCATTATTATCTTTATTTTATTTTTTTCTCATTATTAAATAAATTTTGAGTCATTAGTTATCAGTCTTTTTTTAAAAAAAAAAAAAATATTAAATAACACCAGGTGTTCGGTTACGATCCTTGGTGTGTATTTTTTCTAAAAAAGTGGTCTTGTGTGCGGTTACGCTCCTAAAAATAAAAAGTTTTTTTTCTCTCTTTTAAATTAGGAATTACCAGGTGACTTGAAACACCTAAAAAATCCAATTTAAATCATATTTTTTTTAAAAAAAACCCGTCATATCCTTAACAATTGTAAAAAAGGAAAGTGGTGTGACAAAAATCTTCCCCTATAATTTATAGATCAAGGATCTTTCCTTCTTCAATTGGATCTCGGTTCCTTTTGTAGTGGTTCCTACTTCTTGTAGGATTAGACATCCTATTTTAACTGTGTTATTCATTATGTGCTTCCTCTTTCTTGTAGGACTCCTTTATAAAAGGAAACTTTCTATACCGGTTTCTTGTTGAAAAAGCAATTCCTCCGCCGCTTTATAACTTCTAATTTTAATTCGTGTGATTGACGTTCTCCTTATCCTAGTCGGATTCGGTCTGAAAGGAACACATCGGCGTAAGCTCCTTTCTCTGTTCCCTTATTTGTCAATTATCAAAATCTTTCTCGATCTAACCGAACAAAAATTATATAAGCTACTCCAACAGAAACAAAACAATGGCAATATGGATGTAAAGCAATATTCTTCAATAAATACTACTAGAAATTGCTATATATACATTTGAAACTAGAAATTCTATAGTTGGAATTTGTCAATCCCACGAAATCTTCAAGGAAACTAAACTTTCCACATACAAAACCTTATTTACACTAATAAAATTTGGAACTTGTGTAGGCGGTTTAAATTCAGTATATTCATTTTTACGCAGGTCATACTCAATAAAAGAATTCTCATGCCTTTTCCATAGTATGTTCCCATTCTCCTTAATACATATGAAGTTACCTACGGGCAAACTAGGTGTTTCAATGAGTGAGAATAAAGTAGGAAACTTGTTGATGTAATTCCAGGTCAACAAGGCAGTTTTCCTATCTTTCTCCAACGACCAAACCAAAATTTCCTTGTCAACGGTTGTGAAAACACAGATGCGATCCTCCCATGCATGTAATTCCGGATATTTCCCACATGTACTTGGCATTGGCGTTACCATAAATTTTTCATCTGCAAGATGGAAAGATATAATCCTGTATTCCTCTCCGTTGTATGACATTCTGTGAATGACACCATTTAATGAAACTTGACCATTGTATATGTATGATAAATCATTGGGGACAGGAAAAATATTGTGAATTATTCTCCAACATTGATTTTTAACTGAGTATACTTCAGCAATGTAACGTGGATGCATGTTTATCAAGTACTGATGTACACATATAACCTTGTAATCTTCGGCCACAAAATCATTGGCAAAACCAAATACCAAAAAAGGATTTGTCTTTTGATTCATGAGAAGAGAATTTGGAATGAGTTTGTATTTTCCAACGGCAGGATTCCATAACGTCATACTAATGCCAGGATATTGTGCCGTCATAAAGACCAATCCACTGCATGAAAACACTCGTAAATCAAAATAGTTACTAAAGAATCCTGGGATATTGGGCTCGTTCACGCACACAACTTTTGAATCAGCTCTAATTGATGCTTCCGTTGACACGATTTTAAATTGGCATGCTCTTCTTTGAGGATAAAGATTAACAAAGATAATTTTTTGACGACTAATATCAATAGATGATTTAATGTAGATGGGATTTGATGAAGTCAGGGTCATCGATACAACAATGCCATGATTTGCAGCAATTTCACAGGAAGCTCTAACAGGATGGAGTAGACAATATCTTCGGGTAAATTGCGGATTTTTGAGCGGTTATCCATTGTATAACATGGAATGCTGATAGGGTTCGTTATTTTTTTTGGTGGTTTTCCACTTTAATAATGCCTACGAAGCTAATACAATTTAAACCTAACAAGTAGTTGAAGGTAAGTTGGACTCTTCAGTCTACTTTTATTATATTCTACTAAAATTATGAGATTCTATTACAAAAGGTTATACACCCTTCAATTTGATATAGAGACAAATTAACCGCATTATCAATCTATCAAAATTAAACGTTTCCCCCTTCCCTTCCATAAGGGTCCTTATTGCAAGCTCCCCACTTCTGAGTCCCAGCGGGTGATTTTTCCCATCAAAAGCTTTTATGTCTTTTAATTGACGATACCCAGACTTGCTTCCATGAAAACTTTTGACTGACTTGAATTCTACATATACATCAAACGATCGATGTGCCATTTATAAATTTTGATAGTTGAAAGCAGGTAGAGTCTCGAGATAAATTAATATCTAAACTAAAACTAGTCATGTTAACCATAATCTAGAGTTCTTCAATTTGGACAACGGTGTCATCTAACAATTTGTTGAGAATTAACAAAGTTGGATAAGGTTTTGCTTCTTTGAAAAATCATGTTATGTGGAACTTTTTAGATGTATACATGATAAAAATAAGGTTATGTTAGGGACATGTTGTTTTATGTGATGCAGTGAATGATACTGCTTTTATTTTAATTAGAGGTCTCGATTACAAGTTCGGATATAGAAAAATCCTGCATAGAGAAAGGTTCATCCAAATGAATCGTATGCGATATAAATCATAACTAGTCGAGTTTCAATGTAAATATTGAATATCTAGTGGAAATAAAAATAAAATAAAAGGGACGTGTGTTCACATTTCAGTGGCAATCAATTAATTATTTATATATCCAGTAAGCTATTGACTAAATAATTGCAGTATGATGTAGATATTCACAAGTGGTTCATCACAAATTAAGATAAGAGAATAATTTTGTTAGATATAGTTGACTCTCTAAAAGCAAACATTGACATTAATTATTGGACAAAACTACATTGACACACACTAAGAAAAAGTATTTCTATCAAAATCAAGTTGAAGTCTAGTATAGATAAAAAATAAAGTATAAAGGGTAACTCTTAACTGCACCAAAATAACTATAATTGATTGACAATGACTAATGAGCAATCACTATTGATCTTGTCATTTTCTTCAAGGAAAAAATAATGCAGTAGTGCAAAGATTGGAATACAATGAGCAATCACTATTGATCTATTTAACAAATAAAAATTGCTTCATTGCATTATAAATAGAATACTCGGTGTATAATAAGAAGTTTATAATTTTACCCTTATTTTAAAAGTGAACAAGATACAAAAAAAAATATGCGATGGAAGTCCTTTTTTTTAGGTGCTTTGTATTTGTAAATCTAATCGAGTGATAGTTTATTGATAAATTCATATTAAATTTTGGATTAATCCTTAAATTCATGATATATTGACCAAGTCAAGTTATTAATTAATAACGATGGTTAATATTTGGAAAAATTATGCATTATAGCAAACTATTAATTCAAAATAAATGTTACGGCTACAGTTTCATGTAATTCTAATTCGTAGCAAAACACATTGCCATTCTTGCCTCTCTCCCCTGAATCTCGCCCGCCACTATCAATTCTCTCCCCCGCCTCTCTCACTTGTATACAAACACAAATGAATAAATTGTGTTTGTGTTTATATAAAGCGAGAGAGACTGTATATACAAATACATATCTCTCCGTCCTATACACTTATAATTATACTGATACAAATCTTCTCCTACCCAGTTCTTTTTTGCTCTCTCTCCCTCGCTTTATACAAGCACAAATTATACAAATACAATGTACAACTTATGTTTGTAAAAAGGTAGAGAGATATATATTTGATATACAAATACAAATGTTTTAACTCGATTCAATTGTATACAAATTC
Organism: Solanum tacnaense; assembly: GCA_029582525.1. NCBI lineage: Eukaryota > Viridiplantae > Streptophyta > Magnoliopsida > Solanales > Solanaceae > Solanum > Solanum tacnaense. The sequence goes on along the minus strand of JAJOOD010011728.1, from coordinate 2,831 downwards.
AAATTTTATGCAGATATACAAACTCAATCATTGATACATATACATAATAGTTACAAATATACAATTATCTAATTGATATACATATACAATTCACCTCTCTCCACTTTCTGCCCTCTCTCTCCTAATCTCGCTCGCCACTCTAGCCTAACACAAAGAACATAAACATATACAAACGCAATGTTCATAGACACAAACACCCGATTTATACAAATTGTCGCGTTTTATACAAATCACTGCGATTTATACAAATCAGACTGTAGCTATAGAGTGCTAATATGATTTTTATGTTTATTATTCCTAAAATTTACTCTTAATATTTTAAGTTAAAATTATATGACTTAAATAATTAAAGTCTAAATTATATTTAGGTCAATCTGTTAAGTTGACTAGACGAGCCCAACTCATGCTCTTCAAGCCAAAGATCCTCTAAAATTACTTGGGAGACCAATATACCCCCAAAATTCTAGCTCACGCCTATATAAAGGGGTCTTCATAAGAATAGAAAGAAAGACAACAAGAACAAGAAGAAGAAAAATATATAGAAAAGCTCTGCTCTTCAGTGATGAGTAAGTTTCCATATCTCCGCAATTGTGATCAAAGCATAACTCCACATTCGTGATGAAGTTTCAACAAGTATTTTATCGATTCAAGAACAAGGCAAAGCTCTTGAATTGATGATCGTGAAGAGAAAAATCATGAGATTACATCTTTCTAATTATATTTTTATAAAGATTGTGATATTCACATAAATTATTGAAATATAAATATCATTGTTTATCTCTATATATATTTCCTTTTTTAATTGCTATTTTTCAGGAGCCAAATCTAGTCGCATACACTAATCCTCGTATAAGTTATCTCATGTTGGATATGGTATAAATATATAGTATCAACATTATATTGGTAGTACTCATTAGATAGTTCAATATGAATCGAAAAAACGAATTTTTTTGTCCTCTTAAACTATAAATAGAAGAAAATAATTTAATTTTTTTATATATGAAAATGAAAATCTCTATATAGAAGAAATTTTTTATAAAAGGGACATAAAATAAAATAAAAACGGTAAAGAACTTGAACACTATTTTTTTATGACTTAAACATTGTATAAATAATATCATTATCTTAAATCTTATAAGTGAAAATGGCACTAGGTAGTCACTTATAGGATTTTGTTTAAATCTTAGTCGACAGTTGTAAATTATTGATCAAAGGGTATAAGTTATTCTCTAAACTATGATCGAACTGAAAATTTAGAAATACGTCTTTTTTCTTTTGCTTTTTTTTTTTGTGGGGGGGGGAGAGGGGGTGGGCTATTTTTCCTTGTAGGATAAACTACATAACTACACATACATCACTATCATATATACTATATTTACCTCTAGTTTAAAATAATTACATATATTACCACTTTTAATATTTATATCATATATTTTAAAAAATTTAATCAGATACACTAATCCCTTAAATAAGAAATTGAATAATTATCTACTCCTTAATTAATGGTCCATATCCATTAACAAGTCAAATCATCTTCTTATTTTTTCACATATGCCGTTTCCTCCGTAAGCCCATCCCTCCTTCTTCCTTAATTCATCTTTTCCCTCTTTCTTCCGTCATCCTCTCAATATATGTTTGCATGTTCAAATCAATATTATACATATAGGTTTGTTTCGATTATTTTATTATTCTCACGTATTTTGATTTTGTATCTGAGTTAGAGTTCATAATGTTCTAAAGTTCAATTTTATAGAATTTTACAAATTAGGTTTTATATTTTTTGATTTTGTTGTTTCTCGGACATTTTAATGGTTGAACATTCCCAAAATTGGATAATTATCGTCAAAGGTACTACACATTAACAATACTATACTAAATCAAACAACTTTTATTTGCTCATTTTCACTCATCAATTTCTCATTGTAGGGATTGACTCTTCATCCACCAACACATTCAAGTCGAGAATAGATCTAAGTATAGGAATGACTCAATCAAGATGAAGAATTACGCCAAGTTTTAATTAAGAGAAAAAAATATATCATTAGATGCACATCATGCAACAATGTTGGATACACATCAGGTGTACATGTATCTAGTTAAGAGTTCATTTATCTAAGTTAAGATTATATGCATCTATGAGAACAAATTTCATATCCTTAAAGAAAGGAAGAAATTTTGAATTTTTTAACTTTTTTTTTGGATTAATGATAAGACAAATACTCCACAGTTGTGATTTGTTCCTAAATTTGTGTGTTTCAATTACATTTCATATTTAGATACACATAATTATATGTGCATTTACTATGTATCCGAGATACATGATTTTAAATATAATATATGAAATTGATAGTTGATACATCGAATTAATAATAGATACATATAAAAGATACATGAAATTAAAATTAGATCATATAAATAGATACATGAAATTAATATTATATCATATAAATAGATACATGAAATTAATACTAGACACATATAACATATACACAAAATTAATATTAGATACTTCTATGATACATATGAATGTACTTGTATGATACTCATGTATCTAAGTGTTTGTTTAGTTTGTTGGATACATCATATATTGATAATAGATACATCAAATTAATGGATTTTATTATTTTAAGAGTAATAAAATGAAATTAATCAAATTGCATGACCGAGATATACATGTTTTTGTCTTTTATTAATAATATTAACGAATTTATTATTTCAAATAATAATAAAATGAAATTAATTAAACATAAATACACTCCTTGATTTCCGCCTTATATTAAGGAAATCAGTTACAACCTATTAATTTAAACAAATAAAATATGTATCTCGAT
>JAJOOD010011727.1:0-28366 GCA_029582525.1 Solanum tacnaense | reverse complement strand
CCCCCCCCCTTGTACTGGAGGTGCCAGTATTATTGCCTGTTCTGGAGATAGAGAAGTCTGAGCAGTGGATCGAGGATTTCTGATCCGCGATGGGTCATTAAGCTATTTGGATCGTAGCTCATACCTCCGTGCCTCTATCAATTCGTCTTCATCTGAACTCATACTCTCACTATTGTATGTTGTTGGGTCATTGGTGTAAAAACCCATGCTATCGGAGCTTGCATCTGATAGCTCAACGGTTTTGTCCTTGCCCTTGCCTTTTCTGCTCGTATTGGAAAGTTTCGCAACATTGCTTTTGGATGCAGCTGCATCATCGTTGATTGTTATTCCTTTTTTCTTCCTTTGAGTTGGCTTGCTGCTTTTTGTAACTTTGGGTCTGGCCATGTCTGTAATCAATAAGGAGTAAGTTAGAAATAAGTAAATCAGTGCTGCAGACCTTTAGTGGCAGACAGATGCGCCAAACTCGTCAGCGAATTGCCAAATCTCTTTGGCAAGTCGGGTCGAGCTCGCCTACGATTTTTCCCTAATAGCTTTCACTAGTCGGCGATGAGAAAGTTCCATTCGCGAATCGCCGACTACTATCGGCGATCAAAGGTTTGTCTGCTGAAAGTTACAGTGCAATAAAGATTCAGGAATGCAAATAGAGGATGATCAAAGCTACTTAGGGGAACCGCCTAGTTGTTTGACGAACCCGACCCAGTTCGCTAAACAACCTAACATGCCTTCCTTCAATTCGAATTCGACCTCGCAAATTCCCAAAATACAATTAACAGTTGAAATAGTGAAATTAAACTAAGACCTATGACATTCATCCACCCAAAGCTTAAATCATTTCATGCACATGCAAAGAGGGATTTCAAAAATCGAGATCAATTAGGCACGATCCTCAGATCGAATCTGGCATTTAGACAAGATAGGTTTATCAGAGAGAAGCCTAGCACATGTCAACCCAACCAATTTTAATTTTAATAAGAGAACAAAATTTTAGAAGTTTCGGGATTTGGGAGACACCAACCTCTTATGCTGCTTGAACTGTGTTAAACTGCTAGGAAGCAATGTAATCCCACGCTTTAGCACTAATCGGCAACTAAAATACCAGAAGTGTAGAGATAATGAAAATTACTTACTAGGTGCGGTTTTTCGATAGTAGAAATTGAGTGGAAAATGAACATTTTTCCATTTTTGAAACTATTGGCCTTTAAAAACTGTCCAGTTGTTGCTCATTCAGTGATATTAGTTTGTACCGCTGAATGATTCAGCGTTATGCCAAGTGATTGCCCTCGCCGCCAATTGTTATAGACTGTATCTTGGATACTGAGTCTGTCGGCGGTCTAGATCAAACTCACCGAACAGTTTGGTGACTCACCGAATGGGACTATCAATTACCAATTTTCATTCTCCACGTTTTCTCCTGCGAAATGAAGACACCATTATTTCTAGAATAAAATTGAAGCTCGTAAAGGCTTTGGGTTGCCTCCCAAACAGTGCCTTAGTTAACGTTGTGGCACGACACAAGTCAATGCTTAAATCAGATATTTGGGGTTGCACCTAGTGCATCTAGGTGATCCCACTTGTTCATGAGGATGAGGCTGAGGAAGCACATGACTTAGGAGAGTTTTGATTAGCTGGATAGACCAAGAGTGAGAGTTGCTCATCTGATTTAGCACTTCTACACTTTCTCTAATCTTTTCTAGCACTCTATCTTGTTCATTTAGGTTATGAAGAATGAATAATAGCATATTTTTGATACGCTTATTTTCAATGTCCATAGATCCTCTCTGCTCAGTCTGTGATCTGCATTTTCTTTGATCTCTGGATACCATCTCCAAATATTCGATCTTGTGAGTCAATTTGTCCATCTGACTTAGCATAATGATCAATTGCTGGTCCTTCTCAGTGTCCTTGTTGATTTTAGCTGCAAGGTCAAGAAATTTGGCTGCGGTCTCATAGGGGTATTTTTCACGGCCACTTGGCATAAGTTGGTTCATTATTTCTCTGTTTCCAGGATTTAGACCCCTGTATAAGCATTCCAGTAGAGCTACATCGGGTATTTCATGAGTTGGACATTGCGTCAATAGTGTTTTAAACCTTAGCCACTACTTATGAAAGGGCTCTCCTTCTAGATGCTTGAAATTCAGGATATGATCCCCGAACCTCATCACTTCTGCTGGAAGGTGCTCCATTGGTTCACCATCTCCAGCATGTATACTCATTTTCCTGCCTCAACATGTAAACAACTAAACAAAACTAAAAATTATGTAAGTAAACTACTACTAATAAAAACAACAATTCTATTAAATTAAAAATTCTCAAATAACACCACTCCCCGGCAGCGGCGCCATTTTGATGCTTATCGTGACAACGACACTATCCTACGGTATGAGTGTCTACGATCGTCGATAATATCGTAACCCAACCAAGGGTTGGGGTCGTGTCCCAAGGGAGCGGTTTCGAGAATCAGTAGCCAATTAAAATTTTGTTTGAATTAGTCGTAGCTAAAAACATTTGCGATAAAATACATTGTAAATTAAGGGGGGTGACACAGAAGTGTCAAATATCAAATGGAGTTTTGTAACAAGTGATAAAACAGCAAAATAAACAAGAAAATCAAGTATGGGGAAGGTTCTTAGGATGTGACCGCAAAACAAGTTGAGATAAATCGTTGGGTACATGCTTTCAATAGCAAATTTGCAAGACAATAGTGACTAGGCTAAGCTTTAAATGGAAATAAGTTCCCTCTCGGGCAACTTACCCCGTTTTCCTTACGGACACCCATTTGCCGTATGAAAACCAGCCTATACCTTACCCCACTCACTCTCTCAAGATGAGTGTTAGGATATGGGACTAGGGCTCACCCTCTCGGGCTGAACCTCATGTTGACCCACTCCTTAGGCCATCAGTCTAGTGGTTTTGGTTTCGCGACCTCCCTCTCGGGCAAGCCGAAAACACATGGGTGGCTTTGTGTGTGCAACTACAAACCATTTAGATTAAACCACAACCACTAGGTGAAATCACCATTAAAATACATCTAACCTATCATCAAGCAAGACCCAACAAGAATATCAACCCATATTTGCTAAATCACACCCTAAGAATGGGGGGTTGTTTAGCCACACATCAAGAAATAAGAAATTATACCTAACATGATAAATAAATCAACTGGGTATAATAAATTAAACCTTGAATTATGCTACGGAAGAAGAATAAAGAAGACCCACTTCCAACTTGGGGAAGATGAACTCCTTTCTTCAAGTCTCCACAAAACCCTCTCCAAACTTGAGAGAAAAATACAGAAAAATACTATAGAATAATAATAATTTTTACTCTAAAAAATTGTTCCCCAAAAGACTACAACTCTAACTAGTATTTATAGTTTTCACAGATTGTGCTGTGGAGGATTGTTCGGCGGCATTAGTCGAGATTGCCGAGTTCCTTTAATCAGCTCATCACCTTTAGTGTCTTGCCTTTAGCATCCTCATATTCTGGATCATTGGGCAGTATAGTACTGCTTCACGGAACTAATCGGCGACTCGCCGACTGCTCCTTTCCTCGCCTTTTGATCCACTTTCTTCAAGGCTTCGTGTACTGGAACAAAGGGCGGTGCATGTCAATTCGGCGACTCGCCAAGTTGGACTTGTCGATCCGCAAACTTTTATTTCTTGTTCTTTTCAGCCCTTTTTGCTCCATTTTTCGCCTAAGTGTTGATGCTTCCAGTAAAACTTCAAATACCTGAAACTTAAGCATTTTAATCAGGTATTGAGATAAAACAAGCATTCGAGGACACTATTTCTATTAAAATAAAGCCCTAAATGAGTCCAATTTGTGGACTCATCAGGGGGCCAGATGAAAACAACGTAAAACACTCTATTATTGATCCTAGTTACACATTGAAAAAACAAATTTTCAAATTACAATTTCTGTCTGAGTTTTGTTTCGAATATGTATCTGACGGAGAAAATATATGTATTATTGATATACGCGGGTTAAGAGTATACATATTTTGGGTAGTTAATAAAGGGAACATAATTTAATCACAAAAGTAATTCACGATTATAACGACTTTCAAGGATATGGAGTATCCTAAGCTAAAGTTAACATATCAAAAAAAATCAAATTCTCTCCTAGTTCGTCACTAAGATTTTATTCCGTTTCTTCTATTTAATTCATATTCCATTTTAAATAGTGTATTGTTCAATTTTTCAAAATCACTATATCTGAGATTGACAATGACATACCATTGTGTGGGTGAGACATTCTGAAACTTGATTTATTAAATTATATACGATGGTTATAAAGTTGGTGATATTCTTCTCACGGAATACACTACATATAATGATTTGGTTGATTTTATTTCAAAACAATTTGAAAACAATGAATCTAGAAAAAAGAGAGATGTTAGATTTACAGCTGACGGAAATTCAAGTCTGTTGGAGTTTCAAAATGAGATAGAAATGAAACTATTTATGGAGTTGAAGAATGGAGATCTAATTTTGGATTGTATCCAATGTGTATAATATATAACCTCTGTATCTCATCAATCTCATCTTTCACTCACACAATCACTCATGTTTACACACATTCTAAGAGACTTTAATCTTATCTAACTAGTCTCCATATTCGATTTTAATCATTAAGTATTTAAAACATGATCTAGTTTGATCTTTGTCTATGTTTCTACAGACAACGTGAGGAACACTATGGGTTTCATTTCCTGCTAAAATCTTCTCTCTTTCCTGATTTTGTTTTCCCATTGTTTTTTTTTGGTTTCCCACCCGATGTTCAGAGCCCTCATTGGAGCTCTGACTAAATTCGAATTGCATTTTGCAGGACCCATTTGGGGGTTGTTTCTCCCCATTGCCACTATACTAAGAAAACTAGATAAAATATCATCAATTTACACCATGTTTAAAGCTCAAGATAATGATTTTACGAACATTAGGTGGTACAACTCCTCTCTTTTGTGAGTTTTTTAGAGTTCAAGTCTTCAATTCTGGGAGGCTCTGTTGTAAAAAAAGATAATAATCAATTCTTCTTCTTTTTTAATTCTTCCACAAATTCTATACATGATGCCTTAAAACCAACTTCAAAGTAATCCACAATGGTGTTATGAAGCACTAACATTTAAGACATTATTTTGAACATTACTCTTATATTGGAATCGAGGTTTACTTTGAACATTACTCTTACATCGGAATGGATGTTAGGAAAACCTTCAATCAAGGACAAAATTGCAATAGTTCAATTGAACATCAACAATTTGTTGGAGGTAAGGATAAAGCGGGAAGGACTGAATATTGTTCAAGTGGTGGCAATTTTGAAGACTTGGGTAATGATTTGTCATAAGAACACACTATTTTATGAAGGAGTAAAAATGGAGCACCTGGATATGAAGTTAGCGATGAAGTGCGAAAATAGATAGCACGTAAAGAAGGAGATTCTGATTTTGATGACTCTAAAGCTTTCAAGAGCCTAAAAAGTAATCCTAATTCAGATAGTAAGAACTTTCTTGAGTTCAATCCAAAGACAAATAAGTAAATGAGTTCAAGAATGTTGTGAAAACTCATGAAGTCAATCAATGAAGGTTTAAAAAATGGCGCAAGAATGATAAGTAAATGATACAAGCAGTTTGTCCTATAAATTAAGATTGTGACAGAGATATTATGGATTCTAAAATGTTCAAAGATAGTGTTTTTCAAGTACAGACATATAATCTCAGCCACAACTATAAAAATTGAACCACATTAATAAAATCATAACGTCTTTGTTCATAGCTAGAGGATATCTTGATGTCTTAAAATCAAACAGGAATTGAAAGATCTCCAAATTTAGAAATCATGTTAGTATTTAGTTAAGAGCACATGCTCCATTATCGAAATATAGATGGTGAAATGGTGCAATTACAATAATCGATGGAGATATCTCTGATAGATTCAAGTTATTGTGAAATTATTTTAATGAAATCGTAAGGACAAATTCAAATACTTTAGTTTCTTTGAAGTTGATTGAAAAAGAGGATCTCAGCAAGCCTAATAGAATTGCAAAGAAGAATTCAAGAGTGGTTGCAGAAAGTATAAGCTGAAAATGGGGATAATATATTTAGAACTTCCAATATTTTTGGTCTACGCGTATGTGGGACGTGGCTCACGAATGTGGAGTGCAGTGCACAATGCACCAACAAAGACTACATCAACTGCACTTAAGGTGAAGAGAATGCACTGGTGGGGGATAAAGATTGGTTTAGAACCTCTTGAACACAAACAAACTATGCTATCCCACAAAATTGATATTTCAGACTCAACAAAATTGACTAAACAACCAATCGAGGTCGTCTCATTAAAATATTTACCCAAGTCAACACTTGCACAAAGTAACCAAAAAATGCAAAATTGCCACAAAATCAACTAGAGCACCTTGGGATCCGAACAAAAGTTCGTTCTAGACTAAACTCTGAATTCTGAAGCTAACCATTCCAATGGAATTCTCATTAACCGAAGTCAAATATTAGCCAAACTTTCAAAAATATCTTACCTAATAGCTCAAACTTACGCTGAAGGCCCCAAGACCCGAACCAACCCTGCTACTAGCCTAAAATGGATCTTTTGGAACTAATTGAAATGACGAAAATATCATATGGAATCAGATTCTCCAAATGTTTACCAAACTCAATTCTTTCAACTTAAAAACTACCAAAAGGGAAAAACTCACACAATTCTCTCCTTCTCACCTTGAAAAGTGTGCAATCCATCCCAACACACCACAAACACTACCCAAAAGTTATGGGAAGGGGTAAAAAGATAAATTCACACAAAAACATGCAAAGTACCATTAGTGTTTCTAACACTTCAAAAACAAGACCCAGAAATTTTTTGCAGAACTTACCTGAACCAGTGAACCACAGCAGGGTTCATGGACCGTGAGAGGGTCCACGGTCCATTGAAATGCCCGTGATCCTGACTTCGACTTCACCAGGTCCAGACATCAGACAACGGGCACCTTCACGGGTCGTGGTCGTGACAACAGACCGTGGTGGCATTCGTGAAGAGTTAGGCAGTAGCCTCCCTAGACTAGCCCTTAGACCCTCAAGCCTAAGTGAGGACCACGAGGACCTTTACGGTCCGTGGTCTTTCACACGGCCTGTGGTAGGGTCCGTGAAGGCCAGTTAGTAAACCCTAGCCTTGAGCCTCCAGACCTCAGCCCAAGTGAGGACCACGGGGCCCTTCACGGTCCGTGGTCCTACACACGGGCCGTGGTAGTGGCTCGTGGACCTAGCCTTCAGAACCACATGACCAAGTGAAGACCACGAGGGCCTTCATAGTTCGTGGTCCCTTTCACGGTCAGTGAAAGGGGCCGTGGTCAGCCCGTCTACAACTTTAAGTCAGGGGTCTTTTGGTCTTTTCCTATTTCGTTGGACCCCTAAACTACGTCGTTTTAACCCTAAACTACATGGTTTTGATTAGTTTTAGCCTATAAACATAACTAGAACTTACCCAAGTCAGATCTTTCATCAAAAACTTAGAAATTAGAACATGAAAAGAGGCAAGAGGTCGAGCAACCCTAGTTCAAGAACGCAACAAGATTCCATCAGTTCCATCCCCAAAATCGAAAGATTTCTCTGTGGGATTTCACTAGTTGGTTCCTTTCGCCCATTAGATCCCTAAATTTCAGTCAGTTTCTTGATTCCCTATTATCAACTAGACCTAGGGTTTCTAGAACTTCATCAGATTATCATCAATTAGTTAATTACATGTTCCAAATCAGATTAGCATGCTATTACTTCGTTTATTGCATGAATTTCAGAACCCTAGCTATGTATTCTTTAGTTCTTGAATTACACATGCTAGGCCAGATATTTCAGTTATTTAAGATATACATGCCTTAGTTTTGAATGTGTCATTCTCAGTTTATTAATGTGCATTCTCAGTTTGCATGTCATTTTGAGCTATCCATTATATCACATAAATTCAGTCATAATGTGTTAATCACCTAATCCATTGGGAGTAGTTTAATACCAAGTTGGACTAGGGTCAGTCACTCATATAGTCCCAGAACTACGAGCCACGCAGGTTGTAAGTCCCATCTGTGGTCATCATTTTAGTGATCACGCCAGAATGCCTCTGTACCTTTGGTCGGGTATATTGGGTCCTCTCAATGAGGCGTATACATCGGACTCCACATTTAGCTCATGTGGTTTTATTATCGGTTATTAGTAGCTCCTACAGTTCAGTCAGACTCCATTGCATTGACCACATTTCAGTATAGTAAGTATTCAGTATCAACATGTTAGAAAGTGGTCATTACAGTTAGTTAGCTCAGTATTCAGTATCTATATCATGTTCAGATTATGCTCTTGCTTTATTGCTTGTTCAGTAATATATTTATTTCAGCTTTACTCTATCCTGCATGCTCAGTACCTTTAAAGTACTTACGCATACTCTGTGCTACATCTTCTCGTGATGTTGATCCAGGTTCTTAGCATCCAGATCACGCTTAGATCAGTTCTCTATCTCCAGTTCAGTAGTATCAGTGGTGAGTCCTCATTCTTTGAAGATAATAGTCATGTTATCATTTCAGTATTTTAGTCTTTTGGTTTCAGTTTTTCTAGACTTAGATGGGGCATGTCCCAACACTTCTAGTCTGTTAGAGGCTATTTTCAGACATAGTTAGATTCTGCTTAGTATTTGAGTTTGATGTTTCTTTTGTATTAAACTCTCAGATTTGATATATTCAGTTTTAGTATATGGGTATTCCCCATAACTTTCATTTCCATGATTTAGCTTCCACATCAGTTATTATTATTCTTAGTATGCTCATGTCATACTAACAGGGTTAGCTTGGGGTCACTTGTGATCCTAGGTCCCATGTCCACGTCTTAGGGGTAGCTCGGGGCCTGACAAACTTGGTATCAGAGCACTAGGTTTAAAAGTCCTAGGATGTCTGAAAAGCTGCACGAAGTTGAGTTCTTTTTATATGTGTGAAGCGCACCACATCTAATGCGAGGGAGGCTACAAGGTGTTTTAGGAAAAATCTTTATTTTCTTGTTACTCTTATCATGCGTAAGGTATGATCTAATTCTATTCTAACTCGACATTCTACATTTCAATGATCATGCATGCTCGTAGAGCTAATGCCCGAAACACAATCACAGCCCCTCTAGTCCCAGATCAAGAAGTCTTGAATGCAGAGTTCAGGAACGCCATTCAGATATTGTCTCAGAGTGTGGCCAACCAGAATAACCAGCGGGCTCCAGTTCCAGAAAATGCTAATGTTAGGTCAGCTGCAGCCAGAGTACGAGACTTTGTTAGGATGAATCCTCTAGAGTTCTTAGGATCGCAGATTGGAAAAGATCCCCAAAACTTCATTGATGAGGTCAAGAAGATCTTTGCAGTGATGCAGGTAACTGGGAATGATCGGGTTGAGTTAGCATCTTACCAACTTAAGGATGTAGCTCATATCTGGTATACTCAGTGGAAGGAGAACAGGGGTACAAATTTAGCTCCTATCTCTTGGGATTGCTTTAGTGAAACCTTTCTGGACCGGTTTTTCCCAAGGGAGCTAAGGGAGGCGAAAGCTTAGGAATTTATGAACTTAAGGCAAGGTAGCATGACAGTCCAAGAGTATAGGCTCAATTTTACCCAACTCTCCAGGTATGCCCCTCACATGGTGGCTGATTCCAGGGCCCAAATGAACAAGTTACTTTATGGAGTGTTAGACTTGGTGAAAACAGAATGTAGGAATGGTATGTTGCTGGGAGATATGAGCCTTTCTAGGCTTATGACTCATGCTCAGCAGGTTGAGGGTGATAAGCTTAAGAAACAGGCCAAGGAGAACAAGAAGGCTAGAACTGGGAACTATGACTATTCTCAACAGAAAATGGGTGGTGGAAATCGCTCGCAGGATCAGCAGAAAATTTCAATTCTAGCACCTTCATCAGCTAGAGTTCCGTCCTCCAAATTTCGTAATGATCAGAAAGGTAGGGCATCAAGCTCTACCCAACTTGCCCTAAGTTTGGTAAGAACCATCCGGACGAGTGCCTTGCAGGAAATGAATGATATTTTAGGTGTGGTCAGTCTAGTCACAGGTTGAGGGATTGTCCTTCTAAACCGAGTCAATGAGGTAATGCTAATCGAGCCCAGTCTACAACTTCAGCAGCACTAGCAGGTCACCCGACTCAGAAGGGTAACTCTTCTGGTACAGGTGGCGGACAATGCCAAAACAGGCTCTATGCTCTTCAGGCTCGCCAGGAGTAGGAAGATTCTTTTGATGTAGTCACTAGTACGTTACGAGTCTTTGATCTCGATGTTTATGCTTTGTTAGATCCAGGGGCTACTCTTTCCTTTATTACTTCTTACGTAGCAGTTAAGTTTGATGTTAGTCTAGAAACTCTGTCAGAACCTTTATCAGTCTCTACTTCAATAGATGACACAGTTGTAACTAGACGGGTATACAAAAATTGCACAGTTATAACTAGACGGGTATACAAAAATTGCCCTGTCTCAGTCTCTCAGAAAGTCACCTCAGCAGATCTTGTAGTGTTAGAAATGGTAGACATCGATATCATTCTAGGAATAGATTGGTTACATTCATGTTATGCCTCAGTCGATTGTAGAACTAGGATTGTTCGTTTTCAGTTTCCAGACGAACCAATCTTAGAATGGAAGGGTAGTAGCTTAGTACCAATGGGTCGATTCATTTCTTACCTTAAGGCCAAAAAGATGATCTCTATTCATTTCTTACCTTAAGGCCAAAAAGATGATCTCTAAGGGTTATCTCTATCATCTAGTTCAGGTTAAGGATTCAAGCTTCGAAACCCCAACTCTTGAGTCAGTTCTAGTGGTTAATGAGTTTCCAGAAGTGTTTCCAAAAGATCTTCCTGGAGTTCCTCCCGATAGGGAAATCGACTTTGGAATTGATCTCCTTCCAGATACCCAGCCTATTTCTAATCCTCCGTATAGGATGGCTCCACCTGAGCTTAAGGAATTGAAAGAGTATTTGAAAAACCTTCTAGATAAGGGCTTCATTAGACCTAGTATTTCGCCATGGGGTGCACCAGTGTTGTTCGTAAAGAAGAAAGATGGTTCTCTCAAAATGTGCATTGACTATAGGCAGTTGAACAAGGTCACTATCAAGAATAAATATCCCATCCGCCAGATCAATGACTTGTTTGACCAACTTCAAGGTACTAGTCATTTCTCAAAGATATACCTCAGATCGGGTTATCATCAGCTCAAAGTCAGAGATAGTGACATTTCGAAGACAGCCTGCAGGACTCGTTATGGTCATTATAAATTTGTAGTTATGTCATTTGGACTAACCAATGATCCTGCAACTTTCATGGATTTGATGAACAGAGTGTTCAAGCAGTACTTGGACTTGTTCGTTATCGTCTTTATTGATGATATCCTCATTTACTCTAGGAATGAGGAAGAACATGCGAGTCATTTGAGAGTTGTTTTGCAAACTCTCAAAGATCGCCAATTATTCACCAAATTTAACAAGTACGAGTTTTGGTTGCAGTCAGTTGCTTTTCTTGGGCATATAGTGTCGAGTGAAGGAATTCGAGTACATTCCCAGAAAATAGAGGCAGCAAAACAATGGCCCAAACCTACCTCTCCAAAAGATATCAGAAGTTTTCTTGGTCTAGCGGGGTATTACAGAAGGTTCATGGAAGGATTTTCATCCACAGCCTCTCCATTGACTAAGTTGACTCAGAAAAAGGTCAAGTATCAGTGGTCAGATGATTGTGAGAAAAGCTTTGCAGAATTGAAAGCTAGGTTGACTACAACTCCTGTTTTGACTCTACTAGAGGGTTCAGATGGCTATGTTATATATTGTGATGCTTCTAGAATCGGCCTAGGTTGTGTGCTGATGCAGCGGGGGTAAGGTTATAGCTTATGCTTCTAGACAACTTAAGGTGCATGAGAAGAACTATCCAACTCATGACCTCGAGCTTGTAGCAGTGGTGTTTGCACTCAAGATTTGGAGACACTACTTGTATGGTGTTCATGTAGACATGTACACAGACCATAAGAGCCTTCAGTATGTGTTCACCTAGAAAGAGTTGAATCTTCTCCATATAAGATGGCTAGAGTTCCTCATAGATTATGATATGAGTGTGCATTACCATCCTGGTAAGGCCAATGTAGTAGTAGACGCTCTTAGCAGATTATCTATGGGTAGTGTAGCACATGTTGAGGAAGAAAGAAAAAAGTTAGCAAAGGATGTTCACAGACTTGCTCGCTCAGGAGTTCGTCTTATGAGCATATCAGATGGTGGTGTAGCGGTTCAGAATGGGGCAGAATCTTCTTTGGTAGTGGAAGTGAAGGAAAAAAAGACAGTGAACCGATACTGCTTGAGCTAAAGGGTGCAATCCATTAGCAGAGAGTGGAGGTTTTTTCCCAAGGGGGAGATGGTGTACTTCACTATCAGGGTCGATTATGTGTTCCTAAGGTGGATGAGTTAAGACAAGAGATTCTTCCAGAAGCCCATAACTCCAGTTACTCTATTCACCTAGGCGCCACTAAGATGTACCGTGATCTGCGGGAAGTTTATTAGTGGAATGGTATGAAAAGAGATATAGCGGATTTTGTGGCTAAGTTCCCCAATTGCCAACAAGTCAAGGTAGAACATCAGAGACCAGGAGGTATGACTCAAGAGATTGACATTCCTACTTGGAAGTGGGAAATGATCAACATGGACTTCATCACAGGTTTACCTCATACTCGCAGACAACATGACTCCATTTGGGTGATAGTTGACAGAGTTACTAAGTCTTCTCGCTTTTTGGCGGTCAAGACTATAGATTTGGCGGAGGAATATGCCAAGCTTTACATAAATGAGATAGTCAGGTTGCATGTGGTTCCTTTGTCTATCATCTCAGATAGAGGTCCTCAGTTTACCTCTTATTTCTGGAAGTCATTTCAGAAAGGTCTTGGTACTCAGGTTAACCTTACCTTATGAGGCATTGTATGGGCGTAGATGCAGATCTCATGTTGGTTAGTTTGAAGTAGGTGGAACAGCCTTGATAGGGCCAGATTCAGTCCATTATGCTATGGAGAAAGTTCAAATCATTAGAGATAGACTTAAGATAGCCCAGAGGCGCCAGAACTCTTATGCATATGTAAGGAGAAGGGAACTAGAGTTCCAAGTTGATGCTTGGGTTTTCCTGAAAGTGTCACCTATGAAGGGGGTGATGAGATTTTGCAAGAAAGGGAAGCTCAGTCCCAGATATATAGGCCCTTACTGGATCTTAAAAAGGATTCGTAAAGTGTCTTATGAATTAGAATTGCCAGCAGATTTAGTAGCAGTGCATCCAGTCTTTTATATTTCACTATTGAAGAAGTGTGTGGGTGATCCAGCTTCCGTAGTGCCATTAGAGAGTGTGGCTGTGAAAGATAGCATTTCTTATGAAGATGTACCAGTTGAGATTCTTGATCGTCAGGTTAGGAGGTTGAGAAACAAAGAAGTCACTTCAGTCAAGGTTTGGTGGAGGAGTCAGTCCGTAGAGGGAGCTACTTGGGAAGGAGAAGCAGCCATGAAAGCCAAGTTTCCTCACCTCTTTCCTTCCGATTCCACTCCAGCTTGAGGTAATAGATCCTCTTCAGTTTTTCAGTCATTCATAAGTGAAATCAGTCTCAGTATCATGTTCCTTCAGTTTGTTCTTGCATTTTCAGCGTATTTGCATGTTTTTTTGGAACTTAGCTTAGTCAGAAATCAGTCTTCAGTGTTTATTTTCGTGGGTTGCAGCTCATTCCCTCTATTTTAGCTAGTTTAGTTTTCATTCGAAGATGAATGATCCCAAGGGGGAGATATTGTAACACCTCGAAAACTAGACCCCGAAAAAATTGCAGAACTTACCTAAACCAGTGAACCACGGCAGGGTTCATGGACCATGATAGGGTCCACGGTCCATTGAACTACCCGTGCTCCTGACGTGGACTTCACCAGGTCCAGACATCAAACCACGGGCACCTTCACGGGCCGTGGTCTTAACAACAGATTGTGGTGGCGTCCCTGAAGATTGAGGCAGTAGCCTCCCTAGACTAGGCCTAAGACCCTCAAGCCTAAGTGAGGACAACGAGGACCTTTACGGTCCGTGGAAGGGTCTGTGAAGGACAACAAATAAACCCCTAGCCCTGAGCCTCCAGACCTCAGCCCAAGTGAGGACCACGAGGACCTTCACGGTCCGTGGTCTTCTACACGGGTCGTGGTAGTGGCTCGTGGACCTAGACTTTAGAACCACAGGACCAAGTGAAGACCATGAGGGCCTTTACGGTCCGTGGTCCCTTTCACGGTCGTGGTCTGCCGTCAGCAACTTTAAGTTAGTGGTCTTTTGGTCTTTTCCTACTTCATTGGACCCCTAAACTATATCGTTTTAACCCTAAACTACGTTGGTTTTATTAGTTTTTGCCTAGAAACAAAACTAGAACTTACCCAACTCAGATCTTTCATCAAAAACTTAGAAATTAGAACGTGAAAAGAGGCAAGAGGTCGACCAACCCTAGTTCAAGAACGCAACAAGATTCCATCAGTTCCACCCCAAAAATTGAAAGATTTCTCCGTGGAATTCATCACCAGGCATGTGGGATTCCACTAGCGGATTCCTTTCGCCCATTAGATCCCTATATTTCCGTCAGTTTCTAAATTCCTTATTATCAACTAGACCTAGGGTTTCTAAAACTTCAGCAGATTATCATGAATTAGTTAATTACATGTTCCAAATCAGATTAGCATGTTATTACTTCGTTTATTGCATGAATTTCATAACCCTAGCTATGTAGTTATTTAGTTCTTGAATTACATATTCTAGGCCAGATATCTCAGTTATTTCAGATATACATGCCTCAGTTTTGAATGTGTCATTATCAGTTTATTAATGTGTATTCTCAGTTTGCATGTCATTTTGAGCTATCCAGTATATCACAAAAAATCAGTCATAATGTGTTAATCACTTAATCCATTGGGAGTAGCTTAATACGGAGTTGGACTAGGGTCAGTCACCCATATAGTCCCAGAACTACGAGGCACTAGGTTGTAAGTCCCCTATGTGGGAATCATTTTAGTGATCACAGCAGCATGCCTTTATACCTTTGGCCGGGTAAGTTGGGTCCTCTCGATGGGGCGTATACATCAGACTCCACATTTAGCTCATGTTATTTTATTATCAATTATTAGTAGCTCCTACAGTCCAGTCAGACTCCATTGCATTGACCACATTTCAGTATAGTTAGTATTCAATATCAGTATGTTAGAAAGTGGTCATTGCATTTAGTTAGCTCAGTATTCAGTATCTATATCATGTTCAGATTATGCTATTGATTTATTGCTAATTCAGTTACATATTTATTTCAGCTTTACTCTATCCTGCATGCTCAGTACCTTTCAAGTACTGACTCATACTCTGCGCTACATCTTCTCGTGATGTAGGTCTAGGTTCTTAGCATCCAGATCACACTTAGATCGGTTCCTGATCTCTAATTCAGCAGTATCAGTGGTGAGTCCTCATTCTTCGAGGACAATAGTCATATTATCATTTCACCTTTTTAGTCTTTTAGTTCCAATTTTGCTAGACTTAGCTGGGGCATGTCCTAGCACTTCTAGTAAGCTAGATGCTATATTCAGACATATTTAGATTCAGCTTAGTATTTGAGCTTGATGTTTCTTTTGTATTTAACTCTCATATTTGATATATTCAATTTTAGTAAATGGGTATTCCCCATTACTTTAATTTTCATGATTTAGCTTCCGCATCAGTTATTATTATTCTTAGTATGCTCATGTCATGCCTGCAGGGTTAGCTTGGGGTCACTTGTGATCCTAGGGGAGTGTCCACGTCTCGGGGGTAGCTCGGGGTGTGACAATGTCATTACAACATCCACTCCTAAAATGACTTTCCTCCTCAAAAGTAAAAGAGAAGAAAGTACTATGCGTAAGCACTACGATAAAGTCCATAGCTGTCGGCTCCCCACTTCCACTCCAGAATGGGTAACTGTTGGGTCAAACCACATGTCTTCTATTGGTCACTTCACCAGCTGACAGTTTAAACATCTAGTCACAAATTTCAGAATGTCCCTCTTAATCCCACACCACCAATAGTGCTGTATCAGGTCACAATACATCTTCATTGTACCGGGATGAAAAGAGTATCTAGAACAATAGGACTCCTGCAGAATAAACCAAACCAAATCTATAACTCTAGGAATATAGATATGACCCCCCCCCTCCCTCCCCCGATCCTCAAAACACCCTCTAGATCAAAGGCCAACTTCTTAGCCTCACAACTAAGAACCCTATCTCGAATCACCCTCAACCTCAAGTCATTAAACTATTGTTCCCGTATCTTCTCCATCAAAGAAGACAAAACCTATACATACACAATCATCTTGCCAAACTCAGAAATATCAAGCTGAATCATCCGATTGGATATGGATTGGACGTTCGAAGAAAAAGGTCTCTCCTCCACGGCTAAGAAAGACAAACTCCCTATACACACCACCTTCTGGTTGAAGGTGTTAGCATGATAGACAACTAAATAATTGTATATATTAATGTAATTATATAGTGATATAAATTAGCATGATTATATACGTTTGATTTGGAGGGATAGCAAGGCAGATTTAGTGGGATTTAATAGCAGATTTGTAGAGATAGAATAGCGATATTTAGGGATAGGAATGGCGGATCTTTAGGGATGTGTAATCTTTATTTTCTCTATATAATGGAAAGACTCTCTCACTTTAAGAGAAATTCAACAGAAAATTGACATGGTATATGAGCCTTCTCTTGGCTGTCTTGTTTCATAGAGTCATCTGTGGTTCCTTCTATTTTTTTTAAATCTTGGTTTTTGGTTGACTGTTCATCGACAATCAATCCCACCACCTGGGAATTTTGTTCTTGGTCATTCTAGTTGCTCTCTTGAGTCTTTGTAGTTTTCATAGCTATTCAAAAGCATGAATTCACATCACTTTGAATCCTTCAGTGTTCGTTTCTCTGGAAAAAAATATTCTTCTTGGGAGTTTCAGTTTCAATTGTTTGTCACCGGCAAAGAACTATGGGGCTATATAGATGGAAGCGATCCTGATCCTACTGATGCAACAAAGCTAGGTGAATGGAAGATTAAAGATGCTCGGGTGATGACATGGATTCTAGGGTCAGTTGATCCTCTTGTTGTTCTTAATCTCAGGTCGTACAAGACAGTTATGGCCATCTGGGATTACTTACAAAATGTTTACAACCAAGATAATAGCGCAAGATGCTTTCAGTTAGAGTATGAAATTGCTAATTACTCTCAATGAGGTCTTTCTGTTCAGGATTATTTTTCTGGATTTCAGAACTTATGGGCTGAATTTACAGATAATCAGTGATTTATGCAGTTCATGAGCAAAGCAAGCGAGACCAATTTTTGATGAAATTACACTCCGACTTTGAGAGTGTTCGCTCTAACTTGATGAATCGTGACCCATCTCCCTCTTTAGATGTTTGCTTTAGGGAATTACTTCGTGAAGAGCAACGTCTTGTCACACAAAATGCTTTCAAGAAAGAAAATGATGTCATTGTTGCATTTGCTGCTCAAGGTAAAGGAAAGGGAAGGGATATGAGTAGAACTCAATGCTACAGTTGTGAGGAATATGGTCATATTGCTAGCAATTGTAGCAAGAAGTTCTGTAATTATTGTAAACAACAAGGACACATTATAAAAGAGTGTCCCACGCGCCCACAAAATCATAAGATCAATGCTTTTCAAGCTGGGATAAATGGTTCCACTAATGATAACTCATATTCAGGACAAGTTCTTACTCCTGAAATGGTAAAAAAAAATGATCGTGTCAGCCTTTTTAGCATTGGGATTACAAGGTAATGATGTTACATCTAATTTTTGGATTGTTGGTTCAGGTGCTTCTAATCATATGACCAACTCAACGATCATCCTAAAAAATATTCGTACGTATCAAGTTCCATCACAAATACAAATTGCCAATGATAGTAGTTTACCCACCAAGGTTGGGGATATTACTCCGACTTTCAAGAATGTTTTTGTTTCACCAAAGCTCTCAACTAGTCTTATTTCAGTTGGACAATTGGTAGAGAACAATTGTGATGTGAAATTTTCTCGTAATGGTTGTCTTGTGCAGGATCAGGTGTCGGAGACAATAATCGCGAAGGGTCCTAAAGTTGGATGATTGTTTCCTATACACTTTTCCATTCCCCCTGTTTTATCTTTTGCCTGTATTTCTACTACTAGTAAAACTGAGGTTTGGCATAAGCGTGTAGGACATCCAAATTCTATGGTGTTGTCTCATTTATCAAATTCTGGTTTATTGGGAAATAATAATCAATTTTCAGTTGCTTCCATTGATTATTCTACTTGTAAATTAAGCAAAATTAAAACTCGTCCTTTTCCTAATTTTGGTAGTCGTGCTACAAAGTGTTTTGATGTCATTCATAGTGATGTTTGGGGCATTTCACCAATTATTTCTCATGCTCATTTCAAATACTTTGTGATATTCATAGATGATTATAGTCGGTTTACATGGGTGTATTTTCTTCGATTCAAATCTGAGGTATTTTCCATGTTCAAGACATTTTTGGCTTACATTGAGACTCAATTTTCTACATGCATCAAATTATTAAGATCTCATTTTGGTGAAGAATATATGTCTTATGAATTCAAAAAATTCTTGCTTGACAAAGGAATTGTCTCACAACACTCTTGCCCATATACACCACAACAAAATGGAGTTGTTGAACGAAAAAATCGCCATCTTTTAGATGTCACTAGTACTTTATTGATTGAGTCCTATATACCATCTAAATATTGGGTGGAAGCTTTGTCTACTGCTGTCTATTTAATTAATAGATTTCCATCTAAAGTGCTAAATCTTGAGTCTCCATGTTTTCGTCTTTATCACCAAAATCCTAACTATAGTGATTTTCATACATTTGGTTGTGTTTGTTTTGTGCATTTGCCTCCTTCGCAGCGCAATAAACTTTATGTACAGTCTGCTAAATGTGCTTTTATGGGTTATAGTACTTCACAAAAAGGTTTTATTTTCTATGATCCATGTTCTCACAAATTTCATATTTCTAGAAATGTTGTTTTCTTTGAGAAACAATATTTCTTTCCTATGATTGTAGATTCATCTTCTGCTTCTCCTATTCTTCCTACTTTTGAGGATTTATCATCTTGTTTTAAGAGGTTCAAACCTGGATTTGTATATGAACGACGTTGGCCAACTTTATCCTATCCCAACACTAATTCGCTGCCTTAAATTGTACCACAACTAGAATCTCTGAATTCTTCAAGATCTTGTCCTCTTGAGCCTACTCGACGATCTACTAGAGTATCTCGTACTCCCAATTGGTATGCCTTTTTCTCTACTTTATCCAACATATCTATTCCATCTTGTTACTCACAAGCTTCCAAGCATGAATGTTGGCAGAAAACAATGGAGGAAGAACTTTTGGCTCTTAAAGAAAATGACAAATGGGACATTGTTTCATATCCTTCAAATGTCCGCCCTATTGGATGTAAATGGCTTTATTCAATCAAACTTCATTCTGATGGAACTCTTGATCGGTACAAAGCTCGATTGGTCGTTCTTAGTAACAGACAAGAGTATGGGGTGGACTATCAGGAGACTTTTGCACTCGTAGCCAAAGTGACTACAGTGTGAACTATTATTGCCATTGCTGCTTCATAAAACTGGTCTTTTTATCAAATGGGTGTCAAAAATGCTTTGCTCCATGGTGATCTTAAAGAAGATATTTATTTGAAACCTCCACCTGGTTTGTTCTCATCGCCTACATCAGATGTATGCAAGTTGAAGCGGTCTTTGTATGGATTAAAACAAGCTCGAAGAGCTTGGTTTGATAAGTTCCGGTCTACTTTGCTGCAATTTTCTTTAGAGCAGAGCAAATATGACTCATCTTTGTTTCTTCGGAAAACATCTACAGGTTGTGTTCTTCTTTTGGTGTACGTAGATGACATTATTATCACAGGAACGATTCTTCACTAATCACTAGCCTCCAACATTAGCTTAAAGATTCTTTTCATATGAAAGATCTTGGTACTCTTACTTATTTTTTGGGTTTGGAAGTTCATAATGTTGCTTCAGGTGTGTTTCTAAACCAACACAAATATACTCAGGATCTGATTTCTTTGGCTAGTCTTCAAGTTTTCTCCTCCGTAGATACTCCACTGGAATTAAATGTCAAGTATTGTCGTGAGGAAGGCGATCTTCTTCCTGATCCAACTATATTTTGACATTTAGTTGGGAGTCTAAATTACCTTACTATTACTTGGCCTGATATCTCTTTTGCAATTCAACAAGTTAGTCAATTTATGCAAGCTCCCCGTCATCTCAACTTGGTGACTATTAGTCGCATCATTCGGTACCTTCTAGGAACATCTACTCGTGGAGTTTTATTTCTAAGTGGTTCTCCTATTCCTCTTGATGCTTTCAGTGATTCTGATTGGGCGGGATGTCCTAATACTCATCGTTCAGTCTCTGGTTGGTGCATGTTTCTTGGAGAGTCATTGATATCTTGGAAGAGTACAAAGCAAGATCGTGTGTCAAAATTTTCAACAGAGCCTGAATAATGATCCATGTCTACTGCTTGCTCCGAGGTTGTATGGCTTCGTGGATTACTTGCTGAGATTGGATTTCCTCAATCCCATCACACTCCTCTCCATGGTGACAATACAAGTGCTATTCCTATTGCTACTAATCCAGTTTTTCATGAGAGGACCAAAAACATCGAAGTGGATTGTTATTATATACGAGAAGTTGTATATAAAGGAGTCATTACTCTTCCACATGTGTCCAGTGATCTTCAAATAGCTGATGCGTTTACAACATTCATGGCACGGAAATGCCATTAGTTTCTAGTAGATAAATTGATGCTTCTTGATCCACCAACATCAATTTGAGGGGGGATGTTAGCATGATAGACAACTAAATGGTTGTATATATTAATATATTTATATAGTGATATAAATTAGCATGATCATATACATTTGTTGTAGAATCAAAGGAATAAATATTGTGATAGAATAGCTGATTTAGAGGGATAGCAAGGCAGATTTAGTGGGATTCAGTAGCAAATTTGTAGAGATCGAATAGCTGATCTTTAGGGATAGGAATGGAGGATCTTTAGGGATGTGTAATCTTTATTTTCTCTATATAATGGAAAGAATCTCTCACTTTGAGAGGCATTCAGTAGAAAATTGACACAATGGATCTGCTATGATTTTTTTCTTGCTCAGGTGTTAGAGCATTGTCTCATCATTGTCATTCAGGAACTCTAACAAGCTAGGATGTCTCAGATTAAGGTCCTTCCGACTAAAAATGTACTAAATAGTATGCTGGTTGGTGAATACCTCACAGAGAACTGCATACAAGTAGTGCCTCCAAATCTTCAACGTGAAGACTATCGCCGCTAACTCCAAGTCAGAAGTTAGGTACTTCCTTTCATGAATATTCAACTTCCTAGAAAAATATGTAATAACTCTTACCTACTTCATCAACACACAACTCATGCCAACATCAAAAGCATCATAGTAGACTATAAATCCATAAAGTTCAACAAGAAGTGTCAAAATCAAAGGTGAAGTCAACAAGGTCGTGAGCTTTAGAAAGTTCACTTGATGACACTCGCCAGACCACTGAATAGGGACATTCTTATGAGTCAATCTAGTCAAAGGTACTACTATAGAATAAAATACATTCACAAACAGTGTGTAGTAGCATGCTAACCCAACAGAACTCTAAACTTCAGTAGGAAAAGTAGGCTAGGACCAATCACGTACTACCTTTATCTTTGCCGATCTACCGTAATCCTATTCTTAAACGAATGGTTTCTAAGAATTCCACACACTCAAGACAAAACTCATACTTTGTGAATTTGGCAAACAACTGCTAATCTCGAAATGTCGGTTCACAATCCTTAGATGCTGCTCATATGCTCCCTACTCCTGGTGTAGATTAGAATGTCATCGATGAAAACTATCACAAATGAATCTAAATAAGGCTGAACCACACGGTTTATAAATTCTTTGAATGTTGTTGGGGTATTGGTCAACTAGGAAGACATGACTAGGAACTCGTAGTAGTTGTATCGAGTCCTAATAGTAGTCTGTGGAAGTCCACCACCCTAATCCTCAACTAGAGGTAGCCTGATCTCAAATCTATCTTAGAGAACATCGCTACACCCTCTCGCTGATCAAACAATTATCCATACACGCTATTAAATATCTATTCTTGATGGTCACCTTGTTCAACTACCTATAGTCAATACACATATGCAATAAATCCATTCTTCAATCCCACCGGCATCTTGAAAGTTTGAAGGTTTAGGGAAAACAAGATTACATCTTCCACAAATTTCTGCAAAAGGTCTAGTACCTTCTGTTTCTCAAATAAAGGCATGACTGTGGCGTGATTACTAATACTGATACCCAACTGAGGGGACTTATAATCCTATGCGGGCACATTGTTCTGGGACTATGAGGGAACGTTGAACCCTAGTCAGACTCGGTGCTAAGTCTACTCCCAACTAAATATTTATGAAGCTAAAATGTATTAAATACTTAATAGGTCAAAATACTGACATGCTAACTGAGAATACAACATTTATATACTGAGAATGTGACATTCGATATTTGGAGAATGATTTTCTGTTTAACTGACCTAGCAAGTATAATTCATGAACTAATAGAATTTACACAAACTAGGGTTCTGAGTTTTATACAAGGAATTATGCAAACTTTCCAAGAAACATGTTATTTCGATCATGGATACTACAACAACTAAATCACAACTAATCTCCAAGGTTTTAGAAACCCTAGGTCTAAACAAGATATGGAGAATCAAGGAACTGACTGAATTCTAGGGACTTAGTGGATGAAAGGAATCCATTAGTGAAATCCCACATACATGGTGACGAAAACTATGGAGAAATCCTTTGGATTCCGGGGCTGAACTTGAAGAAAACCTCTGCTTGTTCTTGGAATAAACTGGCGCCTCTTTCTCCTCGTTTTGTTCTAATTTCCATAGTTTTAGAAGAATGAGGGTTTTGGGTAGGCTCTAACTAGACTATTAGGCTTAGACTGAGTAAAAGCAGGAGATAATGTTCCAAGCTTCCATATTGTCAAGTTCGACTTCAGATTCTACAACGATTAGTGAGTTTAACAATTTCAAGTCAGAATCTAAAAATGCTAATTTTGTCACACACAATCCTCCTAGGCAAACATGTCAAAAAAAAAAAGAAGCTAAATGAATAATAAGGTGGACAGCTAAGAGACAAACACAAAGCGTAAGAATGAGTACCTCTTTAAGCCATGAATGATAAGTATTTGTAATATTCTTCTTCCTCCATGCACGTAATCGAAGATATTCATCCCATAAGCCCATGCACAGTTTTCCGGATTCAAATTCTTTGCTATTATGGGATGAGAAAAGTTGAGTAATTTCTAAATCGCTTAGACATCACCCACTCGTCTTCACCTTTACAAGTCTTAACTGCTCCATTGACCTTACCACTAAGATTGATGTCCCACAGCGGAGATAAATCTCTCTGAATTACAATATCATTATCTAAGAAAACCACTTTGTCAAGGTTTGGGAAGAGCTGCAAAAGAGGACATCACAGAAATCTCAGATTGCTATTTGAAAACATTCATATCTACATAATTGCAGGACCGGAGAGTGAATCGCATACAAGTGTCAACAACAATAACATACCTAGTGTAATTCCACAAGTGGGCTTTGGAATAACATACAAGTATAGAAGAGGTAAATATTACAAAGTGAAATCCATACTAAAACCTAAATGCTAGCAAGTAGAAGAAAGGAAAAGCAAAAATTATTGCTGCGCGGAACTCTTCTAGAAATGATAGGAGTGCGTGGAGATGCAAACTAAGATTTAAATTATCATCATCAGAAGAGAACAACAAACAAAAGTCTGATTATAACTGTCCTTCACTCTTCATAAAGTTTTTAAAAATAACCATGGTGTCCGGGCCAATTATATAGATATGCTTGTAAGACTTTCATCTGATATCCCAAGCCAAGCATGTGCCACCAAATCCTTTATTATTACATTTGTTACGTCTAAATTCCATTCAGTTGCTTCTAACAGAGAAACAAACCATGTTTTTCGAGCTAACAGAGAGAGGGATCACTTACTCCAGCCTAGCCCTTTCATCTGAAACGCTGCCGATACTAGAACCTTTATGTGGTCTACAAGCCACCAGTTCCACCTCGAAAGTAAGGGTTTCCCTATATTAAGATGTTTCAAACTCAACAATTAGATTATCAGAAAGAACACTGTCCCGCCCAGCTCAAACCATTGTTGTTTTTCTCCCCTTTCTTAATAGAGTACATAAGATCAATGTTGGGATTAGGAGGAGCACGAATTCTTCTCTTCAGTTAAAACCTCATAACTGAGACAAATCCAAAATTTAAACTTAATGGCTTTAACCTTAAGTTCTTAGAACTAAGCTTATCATACTCCCAAAGTTATGAATTGGAGTTTAATATAATATATGTTCAACTTAGTGGTTTTGCATAAATATATCTATGTACCGTGTCAATCGCACCGAGGGTACTATCAGAGATTTCGTGACAAGAGATGCTTACAGCATGTAAAAAAGATCTACAGAGTTAACTTACTCGGGAAATCCAGTGGGGACCCAATGCTTCCATAGGCATACTGATCTGTCTTGCAGGTAAATCACAACTACTTCCCCAACCTGGAAGATCAAATAAAATAAAAGTTGAGCACTAACACTAACTCGATGTACAATCACCACAAGTTAAAGAGCATATCGACCTTCATCGTCCTCAATGCAACATCCCAAGCCTTAATAACAGAACAAGTGCCTATCTCAAATGAGAAAATTGTATCATCTTCACGGGTAGTATCTAATATAATTATACTAATCTTCAAAAATTCTAGAGAAAAAAAACTCAGCTGATTTAAAGATTGAGCATGAAAACGAGGGAAAGAGAACACACAAGTTTGGTGACTCATCTTCGAGGCCTTTCTATGTCTAAATTAGGGCTCAGTCTAACGACTGAGAGAAACTGAAAAGAGAGAGAGGAGGAGGAGTATGGATGCAGATGTGTGAAGATGTAGGTACAAATCTCAAAATCAAAAATTACAAAAAGTTAGTAATAAACCATGGCATTCCATTAACCAACCGTATAAGCCATCGCCGTCGCATCCGCCTTCATCTCTTTCTACTCCGTCCGTAACACTTTTGCCGAAGAAGACGGTGGTAGCTCTGCCACTTCATCCGATCTCATTTTTTAATCAATCATCAAAGCCCTAGTTTTAGCTATGTAATCATCAAATATTAACTGATGGAGTTGGGACCGATTTAGGTAGAAAATAGAATTGGACTTCTTTGTTTTGCATGGAGAAAAAAAAAAGCAGGAACATGAAAGTAGGCTTGATATTATAAATTTGTAAGGGAAACTTACATAAATATACTATATTAATTTTTTTTTACCATTTATAGAAATAACATTTTTTTTCCCACTTGATCACTTTTAATGTATACATATTACAAAAAATAATTTATTATTCACATATATTACAAGTTTTGTTGATGGTTAATACATTTATCACACATTTTAATACACTTATAATACAATGTGTCAATTTCTTACCAAACAAGCATAATATATTTTTTTAAAAACAGTTATAATACATATATATTGCATACATAATTCACTTTTAATACATATTGTAGATTTAACATAATATTGCTATAAATGGTAATAAATAAAAAGTATTGCTAAAATCGGTAATTATTTATTAAAAACTATCAATCCAAGTAATTTTTCCAATTTGGGGTTGATGTTTAGGATTTCGGGATGTTAATAACTCCCGCAAATCATATCAAAATTGTAGGGATTAATAAAGCCTCCGTAATTTGATGCACTTTGTGAGGGTTGGGTTGACCTCCGTAATAAAACCTCTACAATTTAGGTCATTTTTTGTAGTGATGAAAATATAACTCGTCGGAAAGAACAAAGTGTTTCCACACGTGGAGACAACCTTAGATACCTTAAATGCTCCAAATTCTAAGAAATATATGGTCTTTGAAGGAAAAGATACCAAAACCTTTTTCTTAAATCTATCGGTAAGTTTTTAAAAAAAAAAACATATGGAGTTCATGAGTAGAAGGTTTATCAATATTTTATGGCCAAATCACACCTTGGATGATGGATAATCCGTGTAGAGATCAATCAGTTTCTTGAGAGCTTCTCTTTCTAGGGTAATTTTTTTAACTTGGGAGGTGAACCACGACTTAGGGCTGTTATTAATTGCTTTTGACATGTGCTATCGCATAGACGACGTCTCAGGCACGCATCAAGGCAGTAACCACTACCTTCAGTGCTCTATCGGGCAACAAGGCAATGTCCAGTAATTTGATTGACTGTTTTCCTCATAACTTTTCAAATTCTAGGAGATATGCTTGTTTCTTATAGATCAAACAAAGTTGATTTCAACTATTCTTCTAATTATATATTAAAGGCTATCTATCTACATGTACAAAGAAGGCAAACTAATTTACCATTTTTCTTAACTTGATCATTTGCAGATAACTGTACCCATGCTATCTCATTTCCTCAAGGTTCATTACTTTGTTTTCTATCAGTGAATATTTAATTAAAGTTATTAATTGAATACCTAACTGGTCTCTTTGATGACTTGAGCAGTTTCTCAAAGAACATAGCCGAGGTGTTTCCTACAATTTCTCTAAACTTCGCTGGTGATGCATCGATGAATTTAACACCAACAGACTATCTCGAGGATATGGGTTTTTTTGTGAGTATTTGATTCGGTCTGCATTTGTAATATAAAATCTTCAACAATAAGATTCATATGTTATATTATTTGTGTTTAACCGGATGGTGCTGCTAAGTGGTGCATTCGCTTTATAAGAAATGATTTAAGTCGAACAATTCTAGGAGGTTAGTTTTTGAATAATAGTTACTTTTCATACTTTAGTGTTAATATATATTACATTTTAATATTCTGATCGTAGAATACTGAAAATAAGGCCTTATGTAATTTACCATATGTATCTTTCTTTGTTCCCTAATTGCATTTCTTGCGACTTGCTTCAGAATTTAATTGTCATTCATACATTTCTCTTTCTTGTTATGCAGATGTTGCGCTTAAAGATAGGATCATTGTATATGATTTGGATCGACAAAGAATTGGATGGGCAAATTACGATTGTAAGTAGCATTTTCATGATTTTATTTTGATATTGTTAAATACATTTTATGTTATTGATGACTTACAAATATCAGATAGATGTACAATTTATTGCGTTGAAAATTAGATTAAAATACATTTAATTTGATAGGTTATTTTCCTCATAATTTTTCATATTCTTGGAAATATGCTTGTTTCTTGTAGATCAAACAAAGCCGATTTCAACTTTTCTTCTAATTATGTATTAAAGGCTGTCTACATGTACAAAGAAGGCAAACTAATTTACCATTTTTCTTAACTTGATCATTTGCATATAACTGTAGTTGTTTCACCTTCAGCTAAGCCAATCACATCAGCAATGTACCCATGCTATCTCATTTCCTCAAGGTTCATTACTTTGTTTTCTATCAGTGAATATTTAATAAAAGTTATTAAATTAAATACCTAATTTGTCTCTTTGATGACTTGAGCAGTTTCTCAAAGAACATAGTCGAAGTGTTTCCAACAATTTCTCTTAACTTCGCTGGTGCTATCTCGAGGATATGGGTTTTTTTGTGAGTATTTGAATCGATCTGCATTTGTAATTTAAAATCTACAACAAAAAAAGTCATACAAATAATGTGACTTTTATATGTTATATTTATGAACTAAAAAGATAAGTTACTCTATTATATGTGTTTAACAGGATGGTGCTGCTAAGTGGTGCATTCGCTTTATAAGAAAAGATCCAAGCCTAACAATTCTAGGAGGTTAGTTTTTGAATAATAGTTACTTTTCATACTTTAGTGTTAATATTACATTTTCGTATCCTGATAGTAAAATGAAACAAATTATTGTTGGAAAACTATATGCACAGCGGAAGCATACCATAATCATACAACTTACATGAATAATAGACAACACATTGTTTATACTAGAACAAGTACAATCATGTTAGGGCATATAAACTTTCTGAATTTAATTTCAGAATTACCTCTTGAAGCGTGAGCCGATACCTTCAAGTGAATCCACAAGCTAGTCGACAAGCTAGAAACTTAAAGCAAATTCATAAGCTAGTCCACAAACTAGACCACAGTTCTACGGTCTTCTACAGTGATCCCAAGTTCACTTCCGAACCCTCTCAATACTTGGGTGG
>JAJOOD010011725.1:0-47250 GCA_029582525.1 Solanum tacnaense | reverse complement strand
TATTCGCATGACAATCAACTCATTAATTTTAAAGTATGTTTTGATAAATAATTGATGATATAGTTCAGGTAAGAAACACAAACACATGATAATTCAAATAGCAAACTCATAAAAAGTGATAATTCATATGTGTATTTAATGATTGTTTATAAAATCATAATTATACTCTTTTTCTTTCTCCCCTCATGTTTGTTGATAACATAGAAAAAATGACTGGATGTTCCCAAATTAAGTATCAAGTTATAAGAGAAGAAAGTAGTTTCAACTCTCATTTGTTGGCTTGCCACTTGCTTTTCATGCATATTCCTATGAACACTTGTAACAAAATCCCCTAAATATATACTCGCACACAAACTCTACAATGTTGTAACACACACATACACACACAAAAAAAAAGAGATAGAAAATTTTCACAATTCTAACTAGGTGAGTTTCTTGATTTTTATGTTCTAATTTCCTTGTTCTTTCATTATGTTTATCGGTTTGTGATAGTGAATTTCTAGACAAAAATGGTACTTATATGTATAGATTTTGTTGATTTAGGTTTAGATTAGAGGGTTTGAGTTGTTTTTGAGTTCTTTAAAATTCTTTGATGGATTTATGACTTCTTCCATGTATATATGCTATATTTTTCTATTTAAAAAATGTTAGAGGGTAGCTGAACAAAAGTGGATCTAAAATTTTATGAGAGTTTGTGTTTTATGATATTTGATGTTAAATGTAATATAAATATTCTAATTAATGACAATAGATATATGTAGGGGTAGTATATACATGTTGTTATATGTATAGTTAAATACGATATATGATTCTGGAGTCAACGATTGTTTAGTGCCTTTTTTTATCATTTACATTACCTTCAAGAAATTCATGAAGAGCTAGGGTATGATTTCCCAGTATGCATTGATAAAATGTTCTAAGAATATTTTTCTATATAGAAATAAAGAAAGAATTTATTTTTTTTCATAAATGATAGTGACACACTTATGGTGTTGTTTGTTGTTTTTTTCTTTTTGTAGAGTCATGACATCCAAGAATAAGTATCACGAAAAGAAGGTCATCAGAAAACCCTCAAAAAATGATGCCACTAAAAAATCAATTGTTCAAGTAGAAGGAAGTTCATCTATCCTGCCCAACCCAGCAAGAGTTTACTTGTGGGGTGTCGATTTGATGAACCTGTCTAATGAAGATAAAGGGAAGGTCAATGAAGAGAAGTCAAAGCGACGTGGTAAGACACATCAAAAGAAAATCATCACTGAGAATGAAAATGTCAAGGTGATTTCAATTGAAAATTCAAAAGAGAATGAAGTTAAACTACCACTAGAAAATGTGGAAAAGTACAAAGGGGTTAGGCAGAGAAACTAGGAAAGTGGGTTGCAGAGGTATATGCCCCAAGAACGAAAGGCCGAATTTGGTTAGGAACATTTAACACTACTGAAGAAGCTGCTTTGGTTTACAATAAGGCAGCCATTGCAATCAGAGGTGTTAATGTTGTGACAAACATCATCAAACCAACACCAAGAGACCTGCCACCAGCAGAAATCACCTCCATTAATCCACCATCAAAGGAGATCGATTTCATAAACCTACCATCTTCATCCTTAGACGGTGATAGGATTTAAGAAATGATTTACTAT
This sequence comes from Solanum tacnaense, assembly GCA_029582525.1. Classification (NCBI taxonomy): domain Eukaryota; kingdom Viridiplantae; phylum Streptophyta; class Magnoliopsida; order Solanales; family Solanaceae; genus Solanum; species Solanum tacnaense. The sequence continues at coordinate 45,613 of JAJOOD010011725.1, read as the reverse complement.
TTTATTATATCTTTTCAAAATTATGTTAGTTAAATCTAGCATTAGGATGTTTACTTTTCTTAAATTAAGTATGCAATATGACATCTTTACTAGACTATTATAAATAAATAAATTAAACTTTTATCTTTATCGATTTATCTTCTTATAACTTTGAGATTGGCCATGTGTCAATATCAAAGTTAATTTCAAGACCTCTTCATCCAAGATTTACACTTGACTTCATGAACATGTTTAATGTTTTCATCCATTTTCAAGAGCACCAAATCTGATTTTGGGTCACAAAATTCAACAAAAAATTCAGTTAATTCCACATCAATCAAGTCTAATTCCATTAGTCTCTTAAGCTCATCTTTAGTCGAATTAACTGCAAAATTATTATAGGGCTTTATAGTGTTTAACACATGTAAAACATGTTAAATATAAGTATTAACTCAGTTTCATCCAAGGGAAATAAAAGGAAACTTCGAAGCTCATAGGTATTTGGAATTTTGAGCTTTCTTTATATGAACTATTTTGAATTGTTTGATGGATTTATGACTTCTTACCTCTATATATGAAAATTTTCTAGGTAAGAAACATAAGAAGAGAGATAGACAAAAGCCACCGAATCTTTTCATCACCTTCAAAATAAATCACAATTTCGTTTTGACATAACATATAGTGATGCCCAATAGTGATGCCCACTTGTAGAGCATAGATCTAGAATTTTATGTTAGTTTATGTTTTGTGAAGTTTCAGGTTGAACGTGAAGAAAAATGAGAAGAAGAGACTGATTTGCAGAGATAAAAATCTCTATTTTTCTACGTATATTTTTGTTGAAGAGCTGGTGCCTTTATACTGACTAAAACTTGGAGAGCAACCACTAATCTAGCATACTCTCTAACTGACTGAATAATAATCTAACAAACTCTCTAACATGACTCTCCACTATCTAACAAACTCTTTAACTTGACTAAACAAATAAAATGTTGAAAAGAAAAATATATACAAGCTACAAATATTGTTTTACCCTTGGCAAAAATCAAGTAAATCCACTTTTTCCAATATGTGCTTGAGACTCTGTTGGAGGTGAAGATTTTCTGGCAACAACCCCCTTCAAGTTGGAGGTCACGGAGCTGATACCCAAATTGCCTAACAAATGCCAATGAAAAGGTCCAGATAAAGCTTTCATAAAAATGTCGGTCATCTGTGAAGAGGAAGGCACAAATGAGAGGGAAATCAAACCATCCAAAAGCTTCTCACGGACAAAGTGATAATCAAGCTCGATATGCTTAGTTCTCTCGTGAAAAAATGATTTTTTGGCGATATGAATGACCGCTTGATTGTTACAATGGAGAGGAATAGGCAACAATGGTGGAGCGGATAGATCTTAAAGGAGACGCACAATCCAAGGAATTTCATCAACCAATCGACGCATTGAATGATACTCCGCCTTTGCAGAGGAAAGAGATACAACTGGTTGCTTCTTTGATTTCCACGAGATGGGAGATCCACTTAAACTCAAAAATAAACCACTGACTGACCGACGAGATTCAGGGCATGTAGCCCAATCTAAGTTGCAATAAGCAAGAATTTGAAATAAGGAATCAGGAGACATGAACAAACCAAGTCATGACAAATATATCGCAATGTATGTAGTGCTGCTTGGTAGTGCCCAGAACAAAGCGATTGCATAAATTGACTGAGAGATTGTACAGCAAAAGAGAGATCTGACCGAGTATGCCATAAAAAATCAACTTTCCAATCAGGCGACGATAAATAGTAGGATCTGAAAGGGGAGGACCGCAGGTGGAAGTGAGTTTAAGAGTTGGATCCAAAGGAGAAGAGGCAGGTCTAGCATCCAAGCAATCAAATTCAACCAACAAGTCCAAAGTAAACTTGCGTTGTGTGATAAGCAGGCCTCCATTATGACGAATCAGTTCCAATCCCAAAAAATAACTAGCAAAGCCCAAATCCTTGATTTTGAACTCATTATGAAGAAACTCCTTGATCTCAGATATTTCACTCTCATTGTCTCCTGTGATAATAATGCTGTCAACATAAACGACAATAATTGTGATTAAAGTTCCAGTGGTTTTGAAGAAAAGTGAGTAGTCATTGAGTGATGAGATGAAACCCCTGGAGCGTAAAGCAAATGATAAGCGAGAATACCACTAACGAGATGCATGTTTTAGGCCATATAAAGATTTCCGAAGTCGACAAACAAGAGGAGGAGCAGGAGCAGGAGCAGACAATCTGGGAGGAAAACGCATATACACTTCTTCATCAAGCTCACCATGTAAAAATGTGTTATTAACATCTAATTGATATAAATTCCAATGGCGTTTCACTGCAATTGCAAGAAAACATCGAATAGTAGTTAATTTAACTACAGGTGAAAAAGTTTCGGTGTAATCCAAACCTTCTCGTTGAGTATCTCCATGAACAACAATCCTAGATTTGTGTAACATCTCGCTATTTGAAAGAACTAGGAAGAGTTAAAAATTGGAAATAGTCATTTTAGGAGAGAATGGAAAATCTAGAAATTTGGTTAAGTTATGTTAAGTATAGTTTTTGGTCAACTTTAAATGACCATAACTCCTAGCTCAGGATGATTTAGGTGTGCTTCCAGATACTGTAGGAAAGATCGTTGAATTATCTTTCCAACACTGCCAAGTTTGCGCGAGTCTGAGTTTTTATGAGTGAGATATGCCCATTGGAAGTTCGGTTGTTTGGATAAGGAAAGTCCAATCCGAATTTTGAAAGGGTAGTTTTGTCTTTTCCTTGCCCAATTGTTTTATTTCGTTTTTTGTAATTAAGTTGGGGTCTAATCAGTATTAGATCAGTTTACGCTTTTACCAAAATACGCTAGAGCTTGGAGAAAAGAGAAAAGAGGAAAAAATAGAAGAAAAGTTCATAGATCGTCGAATTCTTGGAGAATTTCGTGTGGATTTCGCCAAGGGTTAATCCCTATGAGGTAAGTGAGGCTTTCATAACGTTGGGTTTGTTCACCCACATGCCAAGCATGTTTATTTCAGCGTGAATTCGTCCTAAAAGAGTTTGGAAGTTTAATGTTCTTGATATATATTCTTGAATTTGATGTCGTTCTTGAATTAGGCTGAGATGGAGAAGTTTCTGAGATCATTACATTGAATTATAGAGTTGTTTGGATTTAGGCTCTTAGGTACCGTTGTTGGGTATCTGAATCTAAAAAGAATTTGGGAAAAAAGAACTGAGTTTAGGTGAATTGGGGCTGGAAAATGAAGAAGGAAAATAGTCAGGCGAATCTGGGCACTGGCTCCGCATCGCGGACCTGCTCCTCAGATTTAGCAAAAGTTCTTCGCGGAGCGGTCACAGACCGTTCTGCTTCAAAAAGTATTTTCGTGACCAAAAATTTAAATACATCTCCGCGTCGAGGACTAGTATTCAGACAGTGATTTCTTGGTCTTTTCTCATGTTTAACTATCTATAAACACACCTAAACATCATGAGATCGTTCCTATCACAAATCACAATCCTTGAATCCCTAATTCAATTCAAGGAAAGTTAAGAGTCAATTCAAGGAAAGTTAACAGTCAAGTCAAGGAAAGTCAAGAGTCAAGTTAAGAGAAGTTCATAAAGTTTTCAAAAGTCTTTCACAAACGTTTTAACTTTGTTTTAATACTTATGTTTTGAGTTGACTAAAGCGTTATGAGCAATGTTCATTTCTTCAAAGATTATACAGGAACTAAGTATTCCCAAAAGTTAAAAATGTTTTCACATTTGAGAAAGAAAGGGAACATCGATTCCAAAAGAGCTTTTAAGCTAAGTTATGAGTAATTATCTCAACCCAAAGAAAGAAGTTTTATTTTAAAACTATATGAGCTAAGTATATTTTGAGGGTAGTATTGAGCACCGATATGGGGACACGAGTTCATATTAACTCAAGTCTCCATAAACCATGTAGCCATCATGGGTAGTAAAGGATCATATTTTTTAGATGACTCCTTAAGTTGATTTTTAGCATAGACTAGTGGATCCACTTAGTTAAGGCATTCTATATGACGGCAAAGTATATGATAGTTCTGGCAGCGAGGGCAAGGCGATGTATCACCACTTAGACTCATAGTGGTGGTTGGCGGTTAGAGAAACTCCCACAAAAACTATATTACATTGATTTATGAGTAAAGTTGAGTTTGTTATTGCATATCTTTAAGAAATTGAAATGTTAATTAATGTTCTAAATGCTTTGTATAAATTGCAATATTATTGTTGTTTTACACTGCATTTTGAGTTGAGTTATTCATGAGTTGAGTAAAGCCAAGGTAAATGTTCATTTTAGATCTTTTTCAAGCTTAAGTTGTGTTTAGCATTCCAACTCGCATACTCGTACATTCAATGTATTGATGCCAGTTCGTCAGCATCGTCTTGTTACGCAGACTCAGGTCCTCATTGATCATGTTGAGCACTCAGAGTTAGTTGGTGAGCCTTCTTGCTTTCCGGAGGGTTTTTTTCATAATTGTTTAGTTTTCAGTTGTTAGGATGATCGAGGGACCTGTCCCAACATCCTTCTTTGTTTTAGAGGCTTCATAGATAGTTAGTAGTCAGTTGTCTTTACATTATTATTTCATATGTTAAGACTTGAGTTGCCATTTTGGCAAAGTTGAATGTTTGACCTTTAAACATTCTTAGTTATTTTATTAAACAGTTGAGTAAATTGCATTTGATCATTGTAATATGCTTAGAGGCTTCCGCTGAGTAAGTAATCCAGGCCAAGGGTTCGCTTGGGGCCTGCGCTGGTTCTCGAGTGCCGGCCATGTCCAGGGTGTAGGCTCGGGGAGTGAAAAACTTGGTATCAGAGCATAGAGTTCAAGAGTCCTAGGGAGTCTATGAAGCCGTGTCAGTAGAGTCCTAGTTATCGGTGTGAAGCGCGCCACATCTATAATTAGGAGGCTGCGACACTTGGAAAAATTTCTCACTTCTTTCATACTCATTTCGTGCATTCGAGTTTGATTTCTAAAAAGGTTCTTCTAATTCGTGCTTGCACGTGATTTCATATAATCATGCCTCCACGAAGAGTTATCTGAGGTTGTTCTGCTAGGAGGAATATTGATGAGCATGGGGTACCTAATGCACCTGAAGTGCAACCCCAAGGAGAAGTTATTAATGTTGAGTTCAGAGAAGCAATAAGGATGCTAAGTCAAGTTGTGACTAACCAGGTTGGGCAACAAAGAGGAGCTCGATAAGAAGAGGCTGACACTTTGAGGATTCGTGAGTTCTTGAGGATGAACCCTCCAAGATTCACTGGTTCAACCACTACTGAGGATCCAGAGAGTTTTATTGAGGAGCTGCGAAAGGTTTTTGACGTCATGAACGTTTCTGATACTAAGAGGGTGGAACTAGATGCATACCAAAAGAAGGGTGTCGCTAGGATTTGGTTCGATCAGTGGAAGAAGGGTAGTGTCACACCCCGATCCTACACCCTGGACGTGGCCTGCACTCGAGAACCATTGCTGGCCCCAAGTGAACCCTTGGCCTGGCTTACTTACTCCGTGGAAGACTTTACTCGAGATAAATACTTTTAAAACAAGTAAACTGAACTGCTCAAAATATAACTTAGAATGTATTATAATAACATTCAGTCCCAAAGTGGCAACTCAAGTCTCAACCTAAATGAAAAGTGAAAGTAAAGACTCATGAACTAACATCACTAGCTCTGCCTATGAAGCCTCTAAATAACTAAGATGGACATCGGGATAAGACCCACAACATCCTAATGAACTAAAATACTGAAAGCAATAAAAAGGATACTTCGGAAAGCTATGGGGCACACCAACTGACTCTGAATGCTCAACTAGTTCAACGAGGCACTGGATGCTGATCCTGGTTACCTGCGTCTACATCATAATAAGATGCAGGCCAACTGGCATCAGAACATTGAATGTACGATTATGCGAGTTGGAATGCTAAACATAACTTAAGCTTGAAAATAATCTGAAAGAAACACTTACCTTGGCTTTACTCAACTCATGAATAACTTAAATCAATATAAAGCAATAAAACACATGCAATATATAGAAAGCCTCTAAAACAGTAGAAAACAAATTAGTTCGTTAAAGAAAATGCAATAACAAACTCAACTTTACTCATATAATAAAGTAATATAGTTTCTGTGGGAGATTCTTTAACCGACAACCATCACTATGAGCCTAAGTGGTGATACAGCGTCTTACCCACGCTGCCAGAACTGTCCTATACTTTGCCGTCATACAGAACGCTTAAATAACTGGATCCATTAGTCTATGCTAAAAGCATCTTAAGGAGTAATCTAAAAAGTATGATCCTTTACTACCCATGATGGCTACATGGTTTATGGAGACGTGAGTTATGTGAACTCAAACTCGTCCCCATATCGGTGCTCAATACTACTCCCAAAATAGACTTAGCTCATATGTTTGTTAAAACAAAACTCTTTCTTTTGTTTGAGATAATTACTCAAAAACATAGCTTAAAAGCTCTCTTGAAATCTCAGTTTCCTTTCTTGCTCAAATGTGAAAACTTTTTTACTCTTGGGAATACTTAGCTCCTGTATAATCTTTGAAGAATGAACTTTACTTTTACTCTTTACTGAAAACTAGCTCAAAGGCTCTTTTGGAAATCTCAGTTTCCTTTCTGATTTAAATGTGAAAATATGTACTCTTTGGGAATACATAGTCAGGATATACTCTTTTGAAGATATGAACTTCAAACTTTACTCTTTACTCAACTCAAAACTCAAGTCTTAAAACAAAGTTAAAACATTTGTAAAAGACTTTTGGAAAACTTTATGAACTTCTCTTAACTTGACTCTTGACTTGACTCTTAACTTCTCGTGACTTGATTCTTAACTTCTCTTGAGTTGACTCTTAACTTTTCTTGACTTGACTCTTAACTTCTCTTGACTTGACTCTTAACTTTCCTTGAATTGAGTTATGGATTCAATGATTATGATTTATGATAAGAAAGATCTCATGATGTTTAGGAATGATTTTAGATAGCTAAACATGGGAAATGATCAAGAAATCACTGCCTGGAAACTAGTCTGTCACGCGTAGGTGTATTTATATTTTGGTTGCGAAAATACTTTTTGAGGCAGAGAGGTCCGTGACCGCTCCACGAAGCGAGGATGAATTTTTCAAAACTGAGGGGCAGGTCCGCAACGCGGCCTGGTGCACCAGATTTGCCTGACTTTTTCCTTCTTTCGTTTTCCAATCCCAATTAACCCAAACTCGACTATTCTTCTCAATCTTTCTTTAAATTCAGATACCCAGCATGTATACACAAGAATCTAACTCAAACAAATCAAGGAAGCATCATTTTAACCTCAAGGAACTCCTCAATCTCAACCTAACTCAAGAACAAAGGCCAATTTCAAGAACACCATTCAAGATTCATTAACTTTCAACTTTCTAGAACAACCTTCGCTGAAATAAACATGATTGGTGCATGGGTGAATGTACCCAATGCTATGAAAGACTCACATACTTCTTTAGGGATCAACCCTTGTTGAAATCCACAAGCTAAATCTTCAAGAACGACCAACTTTGCTCTCTCTCCTCTTTTCTCCTCTTGCATTCTTTCTCCAAAAACCCTAGCGTAAATTTCCAATTGTCTAAACTGAACCAATTCAGTTTAGACCCCAATTTAATTTCTAAAAAAGAATTAACTTAATTGGATGGTGAAAAGACCATAATGCCCTTCTAAAATCCGGATTGGACTTTCCTTATTTAAACATCCCAACTTCCAATGGGCATAACTCACTCATACAATGCGTAAACTCAGCGGCGTTGGAAAGATTAGTGCAAGATCTTTCCTACGATATCTGGAAACACACTTAACTCATCCTGAGCTAGGAGTTATGGTTGTTTTAAGTTGACCAAAACTCAAACTTAACTTAACTTAACCAATTTTCCAGATTTTTATTATTTCCAAAAATCACTCTTTCTAATTCTAGCTCTTTCTAGTTCTTTCAATTTGCGAGATGCTACAATATCTCCCCCTTGGGAACATTCATCCTCGAATGAGATTACTCTTAGTAGGCTAAGGGTGTAACATTTAACATTCAGCTCAAACACCCAACAAGCAATGAGATTACAACATGCTAATCTTATAAATAAAAGCCAAGAAAAGGATTAATACCTTAATTTGGAACTTCTCCGGATTCGAAGAGATGTGGATATCTCATCTTCATATCTTCCTCAGCTTCCAAGTAGCTTCCTCAACAAATTGATTCCTCCAAAGGACTTTGACTGATGATACCTCTTTTGTTCTCAACTTGCGAACTTGGCAATCTAGAATCTGAACAAGATCTCCTCATAAGACAAGCTATCCTTGATTCCAATATCTTCTGTTTGTATGATCAATGAAGGATCACCCATGCACTTCTTCAACATGGACATGTGAGATACCGGATGAACCGCGGCTAACTCTTGTAGTAGCTCCAACTCGTAAGCTACATTACCAACCCTTTTCTATATTCTATGAGGGCCAATATATCGGGGACTAAGTTTCCCCTTTCTTACCAAATCTCATAACACCCATCATGGGTGAAACTTTAAGATATACCTAATCATCTACTTCAAACTCTAATTCCCTTCTCCTAACATCAGTGTAGGATTTCTGACGACTCTGCGCTGTTTTCAACCATTCTTGAATCATTTTCACCTTCTCCATAGCTGGATAAACTAAATTAGGTCCTATCAACTCAGCGTCACCAACTTCAACCCATCCAATAGGAGATCTGCATCTTCTCCCATAAAGAGCTTCATAAGGAGCCATCTGGATGCTAGAGTGGTAACTATTGTTGTAAGAAACTCAATGAGAGGTAGGTGATCATCCCAATTACCCTTGAAATCAATCACACAATCCACCTTGATACCTCAAAACACTATATCCCCCTTGTTCAAAAGCCATCACTTTTTGCTTATGAACACTTGCCTTTAATTCAAGTAATAAATGATCTTGGTCTTGCTTATCTTTTACTTCTGACACTAATGATGATTCAGCCCCATTCATCACAACTACTCCTCCTTCTGTGGAATCCATTAGTCGAACTCCTAGACGTGCAAGTCTATGCACCTCTTTTGATAAATCTTTCTTATCTTCCTCAAAATGGGAGGTACTACCCATAGACAACTTGTTTAACGCATCAGTAACAACATCAGCCTTACCTGGGTGATAAAGAATACTCATGTGATAATCTTTGAGTAATTCTAACCAGCTTCTCTGTCTGAGATTAAGCTCTTTCTAACTAAACACATACTGAAGACTATTGTAATCGGTGAACACAGCCACATGAACACCATAAAGATAATGGCGACATATTTTCAAAGTAAATACTACAATATCAAACTCTAAGTCATGGGTTGGGTAATTCGTCTCATGAACTTTCAACTGTATGGAGGCATAAGCTATAACTTTGTCATTCTGTATTAATACACAACCCAAACCAACTCTAGATGTATCACAATACACCACAAAACCTTGACTACCATCTGGTAAAGTTAACACTGGGGAAGTAGTCAACCTTTTTTTCAATTCCTGAAAGTTTTTCTCACAAGCTTCAGAACATTGAAACTTCATTATTTTCTTAGTCAACTTGGTCAAAGGAGATGAAATAGACGAGAACCCCTCTACGAACCTTCTATAATAGCCAGCCAGACCCAAGAAATTCCTAATATTAGTTGGAGATGTGGGTTTAGGCCAATTCTGCACTGCCTCTATCTTTTGGGTATCAACTCTAATTCCATCACCGGAAACTATGTGGCCCAAGAATGCCACAGACTCAAGCCAAAACTCACATTTGGAGAACTTAGCATATAGCTCCTTATCTTTCAATGTCTAAAGAACTATTCTGAGATGGATAGCATGATCGTCCTCATTCCTCGAATAGATTAGTATGTCATCAACAAAGACAATAACAAACATATCGAAATAAGGTTTGAATACTCTATTCATAAGGTCCATGAATACTGCAGGCGCATTGATCAAACAAAAGGACATGACCAAAAACTCATAATGACCATAACGGGTCCTGAATGTTGTCTTGAGAATATCATATTCCCTTACTTTCAACTAATGGTAGCCAGATCTGAGGTCTATCTTAGAGAAACAAGTAGCGCCCTGAAGCTGATCGAAAAGATCATCAATCCTTGGGAGAGGATATTATTCTTGATGGTAACCTTGTTCAACTGACAGTAATCTATACACATCCTAAGGGAACCATCTTTATTTCTCACAAATACGACCAGAGCGCCCCAAGGTGAGATACTTGGTCGAATGAAACCTTTCTATAAAAGATCTTTCAACTGCACTTTTAACTCCTTCAACTCTACTGGTGCCATTCTATATGGCAGAATAGAGATAGGACCAGTATCTAGAAGAATGTCTATACCGAAGTATATTTCTCTCTCAGGAGGGACTTCGGGAAGATCATCAGGAAAGACTTTTAGAAACTCTTTTACTACTGAAACTGACTAAATAGGAGGTATCTCAATGCTAGAGTCATTAACTCGGACTAAGTGATCGACACACCCCATGGAAACTAACTTTCTCTCCTTAAGGGACGAAATAAAACGACCCTTAGGCACTCATGAACTGCTCTTCAACTCTATAACTGGTTCACTGGAAACTAGAACTTGACTACTCGAGTTCTACAATCTATTGATGCATAACAGGCATGAAGCCAGTCCATACCTAGAATGACATCAAAATCTACCACGTCTAACTCAACTAAATCAACCATGGTACTCTTGTTATTGACGGAAACGGGACAATCACGATAGACTCTCTCTGCTAGAATAGACTCACCAATAGGTGTAGAAACACTGAATGGCTCAAGAAGTTGCTCAGGAAGAACATCAAAATTGAAGACTTGGATCATACCAGTGACAACATTTGGCGAATCCTCTTGCTCTCGGTGACTAGCGATAGCATAAAGATGGTTTCCTTCTCCGCCTGCCCTTGAAGTAGCTCATCTAGATGCAACTCTATCTGGAGGAGCAACTGAAGAAACCTGGGCTCTATTGCCCCCATTACCATTACTTTGTCTACTCTTAGGACACTCTCTCATAAAATGACCGTTCTGGCCACACTTGAAGTAATTAGTGGAGTCATCACGACACATCCCTGAGTAGCTCCTACCATACTTAGCACATGTAGTAGTCTTAGTACCCCCTTGTGCCTTACTACCTTGCGAATGCGCAGTTCTAGCTCTAAAGTTCTGAGAATTCTGATTATTGTACTCACTTTTGTTTCTGGGTGCAGGTGCACTAAAAGATGATGAAGCAGATCCTTTCTGCTTATGTTAGAAAGAAGACCAGTTCGCATTACTCATTTGCTACCCGAATTCATTCTCTGATGTCTTAGCCCTCTTATTCTCAAACTTTTCTCTATCATTTAGTTGGTTTTTCCAAACTTGTTGCACATGGATCATCAGCCTTGCTATGCCCATGTAACCTATTAGCGTGGCTGGCTTACTTTCCTTATTTGACAGATGAGTCAACCCAACTACGAATAAACTCATCCTGCTCTTCATGCCATCCACCATCTAATTGCTTCTCTTAGCTCACGAGGAAAGAAATGCCTTATGAAGGCACTCTCGACCATAGGCCAGCTCAAAATTGGTTACACGTAAGCATGAGTTAGAAATAGACTTTTATAGAGATACACTCTATCGTACGAAGTGAGTATGAAAAAAATGAAGGAATTCCAAAATGTTGCAGCCTCCCAATTATAGATGTGGCACGCTTCACACCGATAACTAGGACTCAACAGACATAGCTTCATAGACTCCTTAGGACTCTTGAACTCTGTGCTCTGATACCAAGTTTGTCACACCCCGAGCCTACACCCCGGACGTGGCCGGCACTCGAGAACCATTGTTGGCCCCAAGCGAAACCTTGGCCTAGCTTACTTACTCAGCGGAAGACTTTACTCAAGAAAAATACTTTTAAAAAAAGTAAACTGAACTCCTCAAAATATAACTTAGAATGTATTATAATAACATCCACTCCCAAAGTGGCAACTCAAGTCTCAACTTCACTGAAAAGTAAAAGTAAAGACTCATGAACTAACATCACTAACTATGTCTATGAAGCCTCTAAACAACTAAGATGGACGTCGGGACAAGACCCACGACATCCTAATGAACTAAAATACTGAAAGAAATAAAAAGGATCCTTCGAAAAGCTAGGAGGCTCACCAACTGACTTTGAGTGCTCAACTGGATCAACAAGGCGTTGGATGCTGATCCTGGTTACCTGCGTCTGCATTATAATAAGATGCAGGCCAACTGGCAATAGTACATTGAATGTACGAGTATGTGAGTTAGAATGCTAACCATAACTTAAGCATGAAAAGAATTTGAAAGAAAGAATTACCTTGGCTTTACTCAACTCCTGAATAACTTAGCTCAATCTAAAGCAACAAAACACATGTAATATATAGAAAGCCTTTAAAACAGTAGAAAACAACTTAGTTTGTTAAAGAAAATGCAATTACAAACTCAACTTTACTCATACAATAAATTAATATAGTTTTTGTGGGAGATTCTCTAACCAACAACCACCACTATGAGCCTAAGTGGTGATACACCGTGTTGCCCACGCTGCTAGAACTGTCATATACTTTGCCGTCATATAGAAAGGTTAACTAAGTGGATCCACTAGTCTATGCTAAAATCATCTTAAGGAGTCATCTAAAAAGTATGATACTTTACGACCCATAATGGATACATGGTTTATGGAGACGTGATTTATCTGAACTCAAACTCGTCCCCATAACAGTGCTCAATACTACTCCCAAAATATACTTAGCTCATATAATTGTAAAAACAAAACTATTTCTTTGGTTTGAGATAAATACTCAAAAACTGAGCTTAAAAGCTCTCTTGGAAATATCAGTTTCCTTTCTTGCTCAAATGTAAAAACATTTTAATTCTTGGGAATACTAATGTTCCCGTATAATCTCTGAAAAATGAACTTTACTCTTACTCTTTACTGAAAACTAGCTCAAAGGCTCTTTTGGAAATCTCAATTTCCTTTCTTGTTTAAATGTGAAAATATTTACTCTTTGGGAATACATAGTCCCGATTTACTCTTTTGAAGATATGAACTTCAAACTTTACTCTTTACTTAACTCAAAACTCAAGTCTTAAAACAAAGTTACAACATTTGTAAAAGACTTTTGGAAAACTTTATGAACTTCTCTTAACTTGAGTCTTGACTTCTCTTGACTTGACTCATAACTTCTCTTGACTTGACTCTTAACTTCTATTGACTTGACTCTTAACTTTCCTTGAATTGAATTATGGATTCAAGGATTATGATTTGTGATAGGAAAGATCTCATGATGTTTAGGAATGATTTTAGATAACTAAACATGAGAAATGATCAAGAAATCACTGCCTAGAAACTAGCGCGCCACGAGGAGATGTATTTAAATTTTGGTCGCGAAAATAATTTTTGAGGTAGAGAGGTCTGTGACCGCTCCCCGATGCGAGGATGATTTTTTTGAAACTGAGGTGCAGGTCTGCGATGCGGCTTGGGGCAATAGATTTGCCCAACTTTTTCCTTCTTTCGTTTTCAAGTCCCAATTCACCCAAACTCGACTATTCTTCTCAATTTTTCTTTAGATTTAGATACCCTGCATGTATACACAAGAATTTAACTCAAACAACTCTAGGAAGCAACATTTTAACATCAAGCAACTCCTCAATCTAACCTAACTCAAGAACAAAAGCCAATTTCAAGAACACCATTCAAGGTTCATCAACTTTCAACTTTTTAGAACAAACTTCATTGAAATAAACAAGATTGGCACGTGGGTGAATCAACCCAATGCTACGAAAGACTCACATACATCTTTAGGGATCAACCCTTGTCGAAATCCGCAAACTAAACCTTCAAGAACGATGAACTTTGGTCTTTCTCCTCTTTTCTCCTCTTGTGTTCTTTCTCCAAAAACCCTAGCGTAAATTTCCAATTGTCCCTAGCGTAAATTTCCAATTGTCTAAACTGAACCAATTCAGTTTAGACCCCAATTTAATTGCTAAAAAGGAATTAACTTAACTGGGTGGTGAAAAGACCATAATGCCCTTCTAAAATCCAGATTGGACTTTCCTTATTTGAACAGCCCAACTTCCAATGGGCATAACTCACTCATACGAACTCGGAAACATGCAAACTTGGCGGCGTTGGTAAGATTATTCCAAGATCTTTCCTATGATATCTGGAAACAGACCTAACTCATCCTCAGCTAGGAGTTATGGTCGTTTGAAGTTGACCAAAACTCCAACTTAACTTAACCAATTTTGCAGATTTTTAATATTTCCAAAAATCACTCTTTCTAATTCTAGCTTTTTCTAGTTCTTTCAATTTTTGAGATGTTACACGTAGAGCTGAGGAAGCACCACCTGCGAGTTGGGCATCTTTTGAGGAAGCTTTCTTAGGGCCTTTCTTTCCCCGAGAACTGAAAGAGGCTAAGGTATGAGAATTCCTTACCCTTAAGCAAGAGTCACTAAGTGTTCATGAGTATGGGTTGAAGTTCACCCAACCATCCTGTTATGCTCTTTAGATGGTTGCGGATATGAGGAGTAGAATGAGTCTGTTTGTTGCTGGGTTGTCCTGTCTATCAAGCAAAGAGGGCAGGGAAGCAATGCTAATTAGGGACATGGATATATCGAGGTTAATGGTATATGTGCAGCAGGTTGTGGAAGAGAAGCTGAGGGATAGGGAGGAGTTTAGAAACAAGAAGGCTGGGACAGGGATTGTGTCCGGGCACCAGAAAAGTAATGTGAACCATTAATCATTTCAGCAAAACCAAAAGGGGCCAGCTCCATCATCTGCTAGTGCACCTCCACCCAGAAAGAAAGGTGAGTATAATAGTCAGAATTCCCAGCACATCAGAGCTAGACCTGCACAGTCTAAGAGTAGTGTGGCACAAGGAGGTAACTAGGCTCTTGCATGTGCTAAGTGTGGTAGAACCCACCCAGGTAAGTGTCGTGATGGCTAGACAAGTTGTTTCAAGTGTGGACAAGAGGGTCACTTCATTAAAGAGTTCCATAAGAACCGACAAGGTAGTGGAAATAAAGGTAATAGGGCCTAATTTTCATCAGTTGCTCCACCAGACAGGGCACACCTAGAGGAGCTACTTCCGGTACTGGCGGAGGAGAAAATCGTCTTTATGCGATCACTAGTCGCCAAGAGCAAGAGAACTCTCCAGATATTGTCACTGGTATGATCAAAGTCTTTACTCTTGATGTTTATGCTTTGCTAGACCCAGGAGAAAGTTTATCTTTTGTAACCCCTTATGTTGCTAATAGTTTTGATGTACCTTTTGAGAAACTCTGTGAACCCTTTTGTGTTTCTACACCTGTTTGAGAGTCTATTCTAGCTGAGCGAGTATATCGTGATTGTGTCATTTTCATCAATCACAAGGACACCATGGCTGATTTAGTCGAATTAGACATGTTAGATTTTAATGTCATTCTTGGTATGGGCTGGCCTCATGCCTGTTATGCCTCAGTTGATTGTAGAACTCAAGTTGTCAAGTTTCAGATTCCAAATGAGCTAGTCTTAGAGTGGAAAAGTAGTTCAGCAGTGCCTAAGGGTCGTTTCATTTCGTATGATAAGGCAAGAAAGTTAGTTTCCAAGGGGTGTGTCTATCACTTAGTCCAAGTTAATGACTCTAGTGTTGAGATACCTCTTATTCAGTCAGTTTCAGTAGTAAGAGAATTTCCAGAAATCTTTCTTGATGATCTTCCCGGAGTCCCTCCTGAGAGAGAAATAAACTTTGGTATAGACAATCTTCCAAATACACATCTTATATCTATTCCGCCATATAAAATGGCACCAGCAGAGTTGAAAGAGCTTAAAGAGTAGTTGAAAGACCTCTTTGATAAGGGCTCTATTCGACCAAGTGTCTCACCTTGGGGCGCTCCGATCTTATTTGTGAGAAAGAAGGATGATTCCCTTAGGATGTGTATAGATTACCGTCAGTTGAACAAGGTTACCATCAAGAACAAATATCCTCTCCCAAGGATTGATGATCTTTTCGATCAACTTTAGGGTGCTACTTGTTTCTCTAAGATAGAACTCAGATCAGGCTATCATCAGTTGAGAGTAAGGGAATGTGATATTCCAAAGATAGTATTCAAGACCCGTTATGGTCATTATGAGTTTCTGGTCATGTACTTTAGTTTGACCAACGCGCCTGCAGCATTCATGGACCTTATGAATTGAGTTTTCAAACCTTATTCAGATATGTTTGTTATCGTCTTCATTGATGACATACTAATCTATTCAAGGAATGAAGAAGATCATGCTAGTCATCTCAGAATAGTTCTCCGGACTCTAAAAGATAGAGAGTTGTATGCCAAGTTCTCTAAGTGTGAGTTTTGGCTTGAGTCTGTGGCATTCTTAGTCCACATTGTGTCTGGAGAGGGAATTAAAGTTGATACTCAGAAAATAGAGGCAGTGCAAAATTGACCTAGACCCACATCTCCAACATACATTAGGAGTTTCTTGGGTTTGACTGGATATTATAGAAGGTTCGTAGAGGGGTTCTCATATATTCCATACCCTTTGAGCAAGTTAACTAAAAAGACAATGAAGTTTCAATGGTCTGAAGCTTATGAAAAAAGCTTTCAGGAATTGAAAAAGAGGTTGACTACTGCCCCAGTTTTGACCTTACCAGAAGGTAATCAAGGTTTTGTGGTGTATTGTGATACGTCTAGAGTTGGTTTGGGTTGCGTATTGATGCAGAATGGCAATGTTATAGATTATGCCTCCAGACAGTTAAAAGTTCATGAGAAGAATTACCCAACCCATGACTTAGAGTTGGCTGTTGTAGTATATGCTTTGAAGATATGGCATCATTAATTGTATGGTGTACATGTAGATGTATTCACTGATCACAAGAGCCTTCAGTATGTCTTTACTCAGAAAGAGCTTAATCTCAGACAGAGGAGGTGGTTAGAATTACTCAAGGATTATGACATGAGTATTCTTTATCACCCAGGTAGGGCTAATGTTGTTTCTGATGCTTTGAGCAGGTTGTCTATGGGTAGTACAGCCCGTGTTGAGGAAGAAAAGAGAGAGTTAGCGAAAGATGTGCATAGACTTGTGATTAACGTATCAGGACACTTCATCCAATACTAAGCGTCAACGATTGTTAAGTAGTAATATAACCCAACTAAGTGAGTTGGGGTCGAGTCCCAAGGGAGTGGTGCATATTTGAGAATCAATAGGAAAGCATGAATATGCTTAAGTCAATTATAGCTAAAAACATTTACGAGTAAAATCATAGTTCAAGTTAGGGGAGACACAAGTGCCAAATAATGTAACACACAATTATAGATCAAAACCCAAATATATACACAAAACAAGAGAGTCACAAAAGGTGGGCCTCACCACCACAAATAAAATCATTTGTCCTCAAATGCAAACAAAAATATCCACAAGT
The DNA here is from genome assembly GCA_029582525.1 of Solanum tacnaense. Lineage (NCBI taxonomy): Eukaryota > Viridiplantae > Streptophyta > Magnoliopsida > Solanales > Solanaceae > Solanum > Solanum tacnaense. Next base: position 28,153 of record JAJOOD010011725.1, on the reverse strand, counting down.
CAAAATAAAGTAAGAAAGAGAGAGAGGTATAGAAGGGATCCTGTCTACTCACTCACTCCATCTGTCTAGGCATCAGTGCCCGATGCATCAATCTGAACTTGGGTATCAGTGCCCGGAGTCACCTCAGAAGGAAGAGTAGTTGTACTAGGATCAGCCAAGGGTGTATCCGCCAAAGAAGCTTCCACAGCTGCATCTACCATGGACTCATCAGTCTCTGTAAGGACCTCATACAAAGATTCCTCAGCCACCTCAAGCATCTCCTCATCCGTCTCCGCCTCAAACTCAGGATCAGTTGTCTCTTCAACTCTAATCTTATCTCCGGTGGTAGCCAGAGGCATATCTGGTACATCTGGGATCTCATCCATCCCGAATATCATGGACATGTTGGTGGACTTCAGCTGATCCACATCGCTCCTCAACACAGCAATAGCGGCTTTTAAAGTCGTCACCTCTGCAGTGGCCCCTTGGCCACGCTCACACAGTGCTATCCTAACCGCAAGGGCATCAATGGTAGGGCTCAATGGTTTCACGCATCAGCCAGGGCAGCTTGAATCATACTCGGAATAGAGGCATCGAGTTTGGCAGCCCAACGATCGCCAGAATGGGAAAGCTGCTCCATCTGGAGTAATGCAACCTGAGTAAACGAAGTTCGGGTGACAGCAGCAGCAACAGGTCTAGGAGGCAGTGCAGCAACAGAAGAACTAGGGATGTCAGAAGGTACAGCACAAGAAGTACATGAAGGCCCAGGGGCCGAAGTAAGCAAAACTGCCTCTGCAGGTAGTGAGTCTGTGTCCACAACCGGGGAAGCATCCACCAGGGCTTCCTTCTTCTTCTTTTTTGCATCATCTTTCGAATATTTTACCTCAATCCTTAGGATATCAGTAGAGGATGTGGGAATCACTTCCACATCCTTCTTTGCATCTCTCGGAACTCGAACATATTTTCATAGCTCGGTGATCAACACTGGGAAGGGAAGTGAGGTTTGGCGCTGCTTGGCTCTCATGACTGTCTCCTGTTCTATAATCATCCCCGGACTGAGCCTCGTCTCATCAATGATGCAACCCAGACAGGCTGCCTTGGTATGCTGAAGAATCGACTCATTCTAGGATGGCATAATAGTACTGCTGATGATGTCAAACCAGAACCTTGCATCTAAGTTTAGATCCTTCTTCTCGATAGGCGCTCCAACTTCAAGCCATTTGGGGGCGTCGTCTGATATAAGAGGAGCTAACCACTTCTTCATATTTTCTAATGTGGTAGTCCTGATCATGTGTTGGCAATCGTCATCAATATCATCAGAACAGGCTAGGAGAGTATTAATAGCCTCACTATCACACTTGACCTTATTTCCCCGAACCACTACATAATCAACCGATTTAAATGCAGTTGCTTGCTTCTTTTGCTGAGGTATAAAGGCTCCATAAGCAGCATAGAACTCCCGGACCCAATTAGGAATGTAAGGTTCAAGGGGCTTGGTGAAGATCTGGAATTTATGAGGCTTCAGACAGCTTATTATCTCTGGGTACCTGTCAATTACCCCATCAATTGACAGCCTCTTATCCTCTATGATTGTCCTCAGGCCCTCAGTCTTTAATCTATTCATAGACTTGGGAGGAGGACCCTGTACTGGTGGTGCTAGGACTACTGCCTGTGCTGGAACTGGAGGAGAAATAGTGGTGGGATGAGGAGTCTAGATCCTAGACGGATCATTCATCTTTTTTTACCGCAACTCTGCCATTTGTGTTGCTACTAGCTCGTCATCATCAAAAGCTACAGTCTGAGGCTCCTGGTGCTCACCCTCACTCTCAGAAGTGGTGAGGTGAGTGGCATAGATGTTGTCACTGTCGGAGCTGGCCTCCGGTGACGCAGGTGCCTTGCCTTTGCCGTTGCCTTTCCCACTAGTTGGGGGAAGTTTAGTAGTCTTTCCCCTGATTGCAGTTGCATCCTCATTGAGTGTAATCCCCTTAGCTATCTTTCGAGGTGGCATGTTCCTACCTACAACCTTTGGTCTAGCCATGTCTGCAACACATCGGGAAGAAGTTAGAAAATTTTCAATTAAAAGCACAGAAAAATAATTGCAGACAGACTCGCCGAATCAGTTTGGCGAGCTAGATCAGGCTCGCCGAAAAGATTGGCTCAAAATTCTCATAAAATTTTGGCATGTCGGTGAGGAGGAGGCCTTTCGGCAAATCACCGACATCATTCGGTGAGCAGGGATTAGCCCGCCAAAAGTTACAGTGCAATTTAAGGCTTAGGGGTGGAGACAAAGGGCCATTAAGAAGACTTTCGGTGAGTCGCTGAGTGCCTTCAGCAACCTCAAGCTTCTCATCGAAAGTTACAGAGTCAAACAACAAGTATAGCATGAAATTAAAGGCGAGATAGGGATCTTCGACGAACGGCCGAGTGATTCGGCGAGCTCGACCCAACGTGCCTACTTTCAACCCAACTTCTCGAATTCAACCTCGGAACCCCCAAAAACAAAATCAAAGCATGCACTTATTAAATTAAAGCAAGACCCATAACACCCACTACCTCGGGATACTCAGACTTCTCCCGGTTTTGCCAGATTTGGCCATTTAATGACTTTTGCCCTTAAGAATGATGTCACCCACTCTATCATTGGGCAAATTACATCATTTGTCACAACTACGGGTTACATAGACTTCACCCGACTAGACCCAACAACATGCAAGCATAACCCCACAAGATTTAACAAATTTTAAGGCATAAAATTACGGGATTTCAACAACAACAAAAAAATATGGGCAACGATATCGAATTAAAAATAGGCATTCAAACAACAATTAAGATTAGAGAGGCTTAGCACACAACACTAAGATAAGATCATTTGCATAAGAGTACAAAATCACTAAACAAAGATTCGGGGTTCGAAAAACCAACCTTAAATGCAGAATAATCAAGACTGAAATGATAGGCAGTGACTCGCCAATAATTCTTGGGCTCGCCAAGTTTTACAGACTCCAATTTAAAGTTGTCTTGAGTCCAACGACGGTCTAGGTCGAGGTCACCTACCTCTTCGGCAATTCACCGATTGGACCTTTAGCTCGCCAAATTGCTCTTTTCACACACTTTCCACACTTTGACATGCACAATCAACACACCATTATTTCAAACTTAAAAAGAAAGAAAATAAAACTTGGGTTGCCTCCCAAGCAGCGCCTTAGTTAACGTTGCGGCACGACGCAAGTCCACACTTAAACCTCATTCTTGGGGTTGGCCATAGTATCATTAGGCAAATCCACTTGGTGTCTCGGGTTCAAATGAGACGAGATATGACCCATTTGGGTCTCCAACTACTTGATCGATACTGAATGGGAGGTAACAGTCTGGCTAAGGGTTGACATGTCTTCTTTCATTTCCTTTAAAATCTTGTCCGATCCCTCAACTTTGTTGAGAATAAGAGAAAGTATATCCTCAGACCGGCCACCTTCCAAATCCTTTGGCTTTTGGAGATCATGAGAAGGCACATACCTATCCTTCTCCCCATCCTTCCAATTAGGATTTTGGTCCCTCCATTCTCGATCACGATCCTTCCAACCTTCATCCCTATTCCAACATTGGTTACCACCCTGCCTCGGTAGTTTGAACGATAACCACCACCTAGGTTGGCTAGGAAATTCACCTCTTCATTATACAAAGCCTCAAACTTAGACTCATACGGATTAGCACACCCGACACTCATGGCATTAACACTTCGAGCACTAGCTCCCATGAAGTTTTTAGACAAAATGTCAAGTTGTGTCATGATCTTGGCCATGCTCTGGTCCCTCTCCTGGTCTTTCTCCATCTGCTCTTTGGTTAGTTTAAATGTGAGAGGGAAGACCTAGTCTTCACGAGTATACCACGCCATATTTATGGTAGTCATACCATCCAAGAGCTGAGCCGCTATCACATAAGGTTGATGCATCAAATCTCTCGGAGAAAGTTGGTCAGCAACACCCTTATTTACCTAGTCAAGACTCCGGTAAAAATACTTCGGCAACACGTTAGTAGGCAAGCCATGGGTTGGGCATTGAAGCACCAACTTCTTATATCGCAACCAAGTTTCATGAATTGTCTCACCTTCTAGATGTTTGAAGCTCTGAATGCAATCCCGAAGAGTCATCATCTTCTAGGGAGGGAAAAATCAAACTAGAAATGCGGTGAGCAACTCCTCCCAAGAAGTGATTCATTCACATGGCAATTCATCCAGTCACTTACATGCCTCCCCCATCAAAAAGAATGGGAACAACCTTAACTGGACCGACTCTTGAGAGATGTTCTTAATGGAGAACGGTCCACATACATCCACAAAGTTTCTAATATGCTCATAGGGATCCTCATGAGCCAAAACACTAAAAAGCCCCTTCAATTGCAAGAGTTACAACATAGTACTCATGATGTGGAACAACGCATTCCTTTCGGTCGGAGGCAAGCGAATGGCACCAATACCACCCATAAGATGGGGGTCATTAGCATTAGGCTCGTTGACATCGTTGAGATTTTCGATGTCATCTTGATGGCCTACTTGGCTGCCATTGCTGTCGTTCACACTCATACTTCCTGTTTCAACACACAAACAAGCAAAACAAAACTAAAATTAAGTAAGTACCACTATAACTAACAAGAAAAAAATTCAACTTAACTGAGAATTCTCAAGCAAGACCACTCCCCGACAGTGGTGCCATTTTAATTAACGTATCAGGACACTTCATCCAATACTAAGCGTCAACGATCATTAAGTAGTACTATAACCCAACTAAGTGAATTGGGGTCGAGTCCCAAAGGGGTGGTACGTATTTAAGAATCAATAGGAAAGCATGAATATGCTCAAGTCAATTATAGCTAAGAACATTTACGAGTAAAAGCATGGTTCAAGTTAGGCGCAACACAAGTGTCAAATATCAGGGGATTTGGTTTCAACTATCAGCCACAACAGCAAATAATTTGAAAATAGCAAATATAAAGACGGGTTCTTGGGATGTGATTGGATTATGGACTAAGGTAGACAATTGGGTGATTGCAATTAATAGTGTATAGCTGTAAATTAGTGAATAAGCTAGACTTTAGTGGGGGAAAATTTTCTCTCGAACAATTTACCCCGAATCAAATTGGTTTCTCTTGAACACCAATAAGCAGCAATTAAGAACAGCCTATGCTTTAGTCCATTCACTCTCTCGAGCTGAATATGTGGAAAAGGGTTTAGGGTTCACTCTATCGAGCTGAACCCATGACAACCCAATACCCACAGACCATCAAATTAGTAATCTTGGATATAAAACCTCTTTCTCGATCAAGCCAAAAATACGTAGGTAGAGTTGCATTTGTAACTAAAACCCTTTAGATTAAGCCACAATTACTTAATGAAATCAATTTTAAAAATCATTTACACTATCAATTAACAATACCCAACAGTTAAATTAACCCATAATCACACCCTCAAGAATTAGGGTTTTAGCTAGACGTCATAAAAAGGTAAAAATCGTTACCAAATTGTGTTTCCATCAACTAGGTAAGATTGATATTATCTTTACGAAGGTCTAAGATGAAGAATCTTCAACACCCACTTCCAATTTCTCAGAAATAGAAACCTTCAAATCTTCAAAGCTAAGGAAATATTGTCTCTAAACTCAGTTCTAAACCCTCAAACTTGAAAACTGAATAATAATGAAAACTATGAATACTAGATACTAAACTAAGAATTTAAAAAATGTATTTATAGTCACCAAAAATGTGTTGCAAAAGGCCATTTGGAGCAATAAGTCGAGATCGCCTATCCACTCGGTGATCTGTCCTTTGGTCAATTACATCGCCTTTTTGCTTTGGCCTTCAGCATCTTCAGGTTTTGACCTTTGGGCTATATGGCAATGCATCGCGGAACCATTCGGTGACTCCCCAACTACTCCTTTCTGTAGCCGACTTGTTTTTTTCCTTCAAGGCTTGGCACACTGGAACATTAGTTGAGACAATGGCCATTCGGTGACTCGTCCAATTGATTAGGCGATCCTCGGGCTTTCTTTTCTTCGTTCTTTCAGCTACCTTGTTGATTTTTACTCATTAGTGTCCATGCTTTGTTCCTCAATCTAAATACCTGAAAATCAAGGATTTACATCAATTATTGGCACAAAATATGCATTTGAGGATAGTAAATCTATTAAAATGAAGCCCTAAATGAGCCCAAATCATGGACTCATCAACTTACATGCCTGGGAGTCCGACTAATGGATTCCACAGAAGGAGGGGTAGTGGTGATGAATGGGGCTGAATCATCATTAGTGTCAGAAGTAAAAGAAAAGCAAGACCAAGATCCCATTTTGCTTGAATTGAAGGAAAATGATTATAAGCAAAAAGTATTGGCTTTTGAACAAGGGAGAGATGGTGTGTTGAGGTATCAAGGTAGATTGTGTGTACCAAGGGTGGATGAACTCCAAGAGAAGATCAGGGTGGAAGCTCGTAGCTCCAGATATTCCATTCATCCGGGTTCCACAAAGATGTATCCCGATTTGAGAGAGGTTTATTGGTCGAGTAGCATGAAGAAAGGCATTGTAGAATTTGTTGCTAAGTGTCTGAATTGCCAACAAGTTAAAGTAGAGCATCAAAGGCCCGGTGGTTTGGCTTAAAATATAGAACTTCTGGAATGGAAGTGGGAGATGATTAATAAGGACTTCATCACAAGTTTGTCGAGGTCTGCAGGTAGCATGATTCTATTTGGGTGATTGTCGATAGAATGACAAAGTCAGCCCACTTTTTGCCGGTAAAGACTACCCATACAGCAGAAGATTATGACAGGTTATATATTCAAGAAGTAGTAATACTTCATGGAGTTCCTATTTTGATTATATTAGATAGAGGTGCACAATTTACTGCACAGTTTTGGAAGTCATTCCAAAAAGGCTTGGGTTCAAAGGTGAACTTAAGTACTGTTTTTCATCCTCAAATAGATGGTCAAGTAGAGCACACTTCATACTTTAGAAGATATGTTGATGGCATGTGTGATTGATTTCAAAGGGAATTGGGATGATCACCTACCTCTCATTGAGTTTGCTTACAATAATAGTTACCACTCTAGCATCCAGATTGCTCTTTTTGAAGCTCTTTATGGGAGAAGATGTAGATCTCATATTGGATGGTTTGAAGTTGGTGAAGCTGGGTTGATAGGACAAGATTTAGTTCATCAAGCTATGGAGAAAGTGAAAGTAATTCAAGAGAGGTTAAAAACAGCACAGAGTCGTCAGAAATCCTACACTTATGTTAGGAGAAGGGAGTTAGAGTTTGAAGTAGATAATTGGGTATATTTAGAGGTTTCACCCATTAAGGGTGTTATGAGGTTTCGTAAAAAGGGGAAGCTTAGGCCCCAGTATATTGGCCCTTACAGAATTTCCAAGAGGATTGGCAAAGTAGCTTATGATTTGGAGCTACCCCAAGAGTTAGCAGCGGTTCATCCGGTATTTCACATCTCCATGTTGAAGAAGTGCATAGGAGATCCTTCATTTATTATACCAACTGAAGATGTTGGGATCAAGGATATCTTGTCTTATGAGGAGATTCCTGTTTAAATTCTAGATCGCCAAGTTTGGAAGTTAAGAACAAAAGAGGTAGCATCAATCAAAGTCTTTTGGAGGAACCAATTTGTTGGGGAAGCTACTTGGGAAGCTGAGAAAGATATAAAGAAGAGATATCCAAATCTCTTCGAATCTGAAGAAATTCCAGACCAAGGTACTAATTATCTTCTTAGTACTCTTTAATTGATATACTTGATGTGTTAGATTTGATTGTTGGGTGCTTGAGCTAATTGTTAGATGTCACACCCTTAACCTAGTAAGAGTAATCTCATTCGAGGACGAATGTTCTCAAGGCGGAGATATTGTAACATCCTGCTATTTGAAAGAACTAGGAAGAGTTAAAAATTGGAAATAGTCATTTTAGGAAAGAATGGAACAATCTAGAAATTTGGTTAAGTTATGTTAAGTATGGTTTTTGGTCAACTTCAAACGACCATTACTGCTAGCTCAGGATGATTTAAGTGTGCTTCCAGATACCGTAGGAAAGACCGTAGAATTATCTTTCCAACGCAGCCAAGTTTGCACGAGTCCGAGTTTTTATGAGTGATATATACGCATTGGAAGTTGGATTGTTTGGATAAGGAAAGTCCAATCCGGATTTTGAAAGGGTAGTTTGGTCTTTTCCTTGCCCAATTATTTTATTTCGTTCTTTGTAATTATGTTAGGGTCTAATCAGAATTAGATCAGTTTACGCTTTTACCAAAATATGCTAGGGCTTGGAAAAGGGAGAAAAGAGGAGAAAGCAGAAGAAAAGTTCATAGTTCGTCGAATTCTTGGAGAATTTCGTGTGGATTTCGCCAAGGGTTAATCCCTACGAGGTATATGAGGCTTTCATAACATTGGGTTTGTTCACTCACGTGCTAAGCATGTTTATTTCAGTGTGAATTTGTCCTAAAAGAGTTTGGAAGTTTGATGTTCTTGATATATATTCTTGAATTTGATGTCGTTCTTGAATTAGGCTGCGAAGAAGAAGTTTCTGAGATCATTACATTTAATTATAGAGTTGTTTGGAGTTAGGTTCTTAGGTACATTTGTTGGGTAGCTAAATCTAAAATGAATTTGGGATAAAAGAACCGAGTTTATGCGATTTGGGGCTATAAAATGAAGAAGGAAAATAGTCGGGTGAATCTAGGCACTGGCTCTGCGTCGCGGACTTGGGATTTCACGTATCAGGACACTTCATCCAATACTAAGTGTCAACAATCGTTCAATAGTAATATAACACAACTAGTGAGTTAGGGTCAAGTCCCAAGGGAGTGGTTCGTAATTGAGAATGAATAGGTAAGTAAGAATATGCTCAATTCAATCATAGCTAAAAACATTTACGAATAAAAGCATTGTTCAAATTAGGGGTGATACAAGTGTCAAATATCAGGAAGATTTTGGTTTCGATTATCAGCTAAAACAGCAAATAATACGAAAGTAACAACTATGGAGATGGGATTCTTGGGATGTTATAAGATTATGGGCTAAGATAGACAACCGGGTAATTGCAATTAATAGTAAACATCTGTGAATTAGTGAATAAGCTAGACTTTAGTGGGGATAAACTTTCTCTCGAACAATTTGCCCCGAATCAAATTAGTTTCTCTCGAACACCAATAAGCAGCAATTAAGCATAGCCCTCGCTTTAGTACATTCACTCTCTCGAGCTGAATGTGTGGAAAGGGTTTAGGGTTCACTCTCTCGAGCTGAACCCATAGCAACCCAATACCCACAGACCATCGATTCAGTAATTTTTGTTTTAAAACTTCTCTCTCGAGCAAGCCAAAAATACAAAGTTAAGATTGTATTTGCAACTACAACACATTAAATTCAACCACAATTACTGAACAAAAACACCTTTAAACAGCAATTAAACTATCAATTAACAATACCCAGCAATTATATCAACACATAATCACACCACTAGAATTGGGGTTTTAGCTAGACATCATAAAAAGGTAAAACTTGTTACCAAGTTGTGTTTCCATCAACTGGGTAGGATTGATATTGTCTTTACAAAGGTCTAAGATGAGGAATGTTCAACACCCACTTCTAATTTCTCAGAAATGGAAATATCAAATCTTCAAAGCTAAGGAAATATTGTCTCTAAACTCAGTTATAAGCTCTCAAACTTGAAAACTTAATAATAATGAAAATTATTGAATGTTGGATAAAAATTTGATGATTTAAAAACATATTTATAGTCGCCTAAAAACTGTGTTGTGAAGGACCATTCGGTGCAATAAGTCGGGATCGCCGATCCACTCGGCGATCCGCCCTTTGGTCAATTCCATCGCTTTTTTGCTTTGGACTTTAGCAACTTCAAGCTCTGTAACTTTGGGAAATATGGTACTACATCGTGGAACCATTCGGCGACTCGCTGACTGCTCCTTTCTATCACCTACTTGATTTTCTCCTTAAGGGCTTGGCATACTGGAACATTAAGTGAGACATCAGCCATTTGGCGATTCACCCAATGGTTTAGGCGATCCTCAAGCCTTCTTTACTTCATCCTTTCAACTGCCTTGTTCCTTTTTGCTCATTAGTATACATGCTTTGTTCCTCAATTCAAATACCTGAAATTCAAGGATTTACATCAGTTATTGGAATAAAATATTCAATTGATGACACTAAATCTATTAAAATGAAGCCCTAAATGGGTCCAAATAGTGGACTCATCAACCTGCTCCTCAGATTTAGCAAAAGTTTTTCACATCGCGGAGCGGTCACGGACCGTTCTACCTCAAAATGTATTTTCGCGACCAAAAACTTAAATACATCTCCGCGTCGCGGACTAGTATCCAAACAGTGATTTCTTGATCTTTTCTCATATTTAACTATCTAAAAATACTCCTAAACATCATTAGATCATTCCTATCACAAATCACAATCCTTGAATCCATAATTCAATTCAAGTAAAGTTAAGAGTCAATTCAAGGAAAGTTGAGAGTCAATTCAAGGAAAGTCAAGAGTCAAGTTAAGAGAAGTTCATAAAATTTTCAAAAGTCTTTCAAAAACGTTTTAACTTTACTTAAAGACTTAAGTTTCGAGTTGACTAAAGATTTATGAGCAAAGTTCATTTCTTCAAAGATTATATGGGAACTAAGTATTCCCAAAAGTTAAAAATGTTTTCACATTTGAGCAAGAAAGGGAACATGGATTCCAAAAGAGCTTTTAAGCTAAGTTTTCAGTAATTATCTCAAACCAAAGAAAGAAGTTTTGTTTTTAAAACATATGAGCTAAGTATATTTTAGGAGTAGTATTGAGCACCGATATGGGGACGCGAGTTCATATTAACTCAAGTCTCCATAAACCATGTAGCCATCATGGGTAGTAAAGGATCATACTTTTTAGATGACTCCTTAAGTTACTTTTTAGCATAGACTAGTGGATCCACCTAGTTAAGGCGTTCTATATGACGGCAATGTGTGGGACAATTGTGGTAGTGTGGGCAAGACAATGTATCACCACTTAGGCTCATAGTGGTAGTTGTCAGTTAGAGAAACTCTCACAGAAACTATATTACTTTGATATATGAGTAAAGTTGAGTTTTTTATTGCATATCTTTAACAAATTGAGTTGTTAATTACTCTTCTAAATGCTTTGTATAAATTGCACTATAATAGTTGTTTTACACTGCATTTTGAGTTGAGTTATTCATGAGTTGAGTAAGCCAAGGTAAATGTTCCTTTCAGATCCTTTTCAAGCTTAAGTTGTGTTTAGCATTCCAACTCGCATACTCGTACATTTAATGTACTGATGCCAGTTGGCCTATATCGTCTTATGATGTAGACTCAGGTAACCAGGATCAGCATCGAGTGCCTCGTTGATCAAGTTGAGCACTCAGAGTCAGTTGGTGAGCATCATTGCTTTCTAAAGTGTCTTTTTCATAGTTGTTTAGCTTTCAGTTGTTAGGATGATCGAGGGTCCTGTCCCGACATCCCTCTTTGTTTTAGAGGATTCATAGACAGTTAGTAGTCAGTTGTCTTTACATTATTATTTCATATGTTAAGACTTGAGTTGCCATGTTGGCCAAGTTGAATGTTTGACCTTTAAACATTCTTAGTTATTTTATTAAACAGTTGAGTAAAGTTCATTTGATCATTATAATAATGCTTAGAGTCTTCCGCTGAGTAAGTAAGCCAGGCCAAGGGTTCACTTGGGGCCAGCAATGGTTCTCGAGTGTCGGCCACATCGAGGGTGTAGGCTCGGGGTGTGACACTTTGAGTCGTTCAAGTGAACGATCTGATTTTAATTTGACCTTGTATACCCATTTACAGGCAAGTGCCTTCTTTTCTGCAGGTAAAGGAACAACATCCCAAGTATGATTGGAGTCCAATGCAGCAATTTCATGTTTCATTGCAGACTGTTATACTGGATGTTGAATAGCCTGATGGTATGAAATAGGTTCTTGAATTTGACAAATAAAGGTTACCAATCTATTATTGTCTTGAGTTAAAGCAGAGAAAGAAAAATAATGAATATCCAAACAAGGTGGATTAGGGGAAAAATCAGAAAAAGTAGCATTACCAATGTAGTCTGACAAGAACTTAGGTCAGTGATGCTCTCTTTGATATTTCCTCAATACAATCTCTCCTGCTCATGGTAATGGTGTAGAAGTGAAATTAGAAGGAGTAGGGGAACAACACACATGTTGGATAGGTGAAATGGAAGTTGAGATACTAGGTTGGTCCATAGGCTGGGATGGAGTACAAGATATTGATGGCACAATAGGAATAGGAGAAAGAGATGTAGAACAGGAAAGAGGATCGAAAGGTGGATAATGTGAAGGAATCAATTTTTGCAATGGGGTAGGATAAGAAAAAGGGAATACAGTCTCAATGAACTTCACATCCCTAGAAATAAAAACTTGTTTGTTAAGATGATTTAAGATCCTGTAACCTTTCTGCCCAAATGGATAGCTAAGAAAAACACTAGGTATGGCTCTAAGATCCAACTTATCCATTTGTCGAGGAAGTGAAGAAGCAAAACAAAGGCATCCAAAACATCTTAGGAACTCATAGTTAGGTTACCGACCAAAAATAATATGATAAGGAGATATGTTCTGAAGAATTTTGGAAGAGAACCTATTGATCAAATAGGTAGCAGTCAATAAAGCATCACCCCAATACCTCTTAGGTGCATGAGACTAAAACAAAAGAGCCTGACAAGTCTCTAAAAGATGTTGATGTTTGCTCTCTACAACTCCATTTTATTGTGGAGTTCCTACACATGAAGTTTGATGAATAATACCGTGAGAAGAAAAAAATTCCTTAGGAACATTTCCAGTCCCTAATTCAAAAGCCTTGTCTGAACTTATTAGCTTGACCTTGGTATAAAATTGTCTTTCTACGAGAGATAGGAATGTTTGGAGTGTAGGAAAAGCACTAGATTTGGTATTGAGAAGAAAAGTCCAAGTACTCCTAGAAAAATCATCCACAATTGTAAGGAAATATTTTTCACCTTTATAGGTTGGTGTTTGACATGGTCCCCAAATATCTATATGAATTAACTAAAAACAATGCTTAGAGGAGATTGAACTAGTTGGAAATGGTAGCTTAGTTTGCCTAGCCAAAGGACTAATAGTGCAAGACAAATCTTTTTGAGTTGCAATCTTAATAGGAAACCCTTTAATGTATTTCATAGCATGAAAAGGTAGATGACCCAAACGATAATGCCACAATTGCTCTAACTCAGAAACGTTAAAAACTGAAACTTTTTTGTTGATATCAACTATTTCATTACAAACAGAATTCTGAGACTTAGAGCTAAAATTTCTTGGAAGAACAGAAATAGGAAAATAAAAAGATTTCAAATAACTTGATTGCGGAAAATCAATAAAAGAAGACATTGGTCCACTGGATTTGTCAAATTTGTCAAATTTGTCTTGTGAAGGCAAGGTTTATCTTTCAACGGGTAGAGATCAGTAGAAGCATCACCAAAAGATTGAACCTTCATCAATGAAGGGTATATAACACCCAATTTTAGTAAAAGTCAGACCACAATTGAATTGCTCACATAATTTCTTGACTGAAAGTAAATTGTAGGAACAAAGAGTACATTATGAAGCACAATTTGAGATGTAATATAGATCTTTCCTATCTTATGGACTGGAAATTTATATGAATTAGGGAGATGGACCATTACAAGTGTCTTAAGAACAATAACAATGTGTAACAAGGATTCATCAAAAGTCATATGTTGTGTAGCCCCTGAATCAATGATACATGAGTTGTTTGGAGTTTTGGAACAAAAAAAAAGGAAAAACATTGGTAGTCAGTATTCATACCAGCCAGGTTTGCAGTTGCATTTCGTTCAGAAATTGAAGCATTTGTACCACCCCTCTGTACGTTGGAATTAACTGCCTACATAAACTGAAACAATTGAATTAGATTGTCACATTGTTCTTTTGAAACACTCTGGTTATTAACCAGGTTAGACAAAGAATTTCCTCCTGCTCCATTAATGAATGATTCACTGGATTCTGCAATATGGACTTGTTGATATTCATAGCTCCCTCAATTTGTTTTGTTGATCTTGAAATGTGATGGATACCAACCAATTTATAGCATTGTTCCTTCTCATGTCTAGACTTCTTACAATATCTACAGTACATATCTCTTTTCTTTCCTTGATATTGATTTATTCCTTTGCATTCCATAGGTTTCTTCTGAGAGGTCCACTTCTGTCCAGTCATGAAAGTAGAAGAATCAGTAGAAATCTGAAGATTAGAGTGTACCTCTTTTTGTGTCTCTTGATGTAGGATGATAAAATATGTTTGTGCTGCATTTGGGAGTGGCCCTCATCATTAGTATGTTCCCTTTAGCTACATTGTATGCCTCATTTAATCCCATTAAGAATTGGATTAGCTTTTGATCTTCAATCATCTTCTGATTATGCCATTTTGCACCACAACTACAATCACAAGAACAAGTCATAAAAGTATTGGGTTCCTTCAGTTGATCCCAGAGTCGCTTCAGTTTGATGGAGTACAATGCAACATCAGAAACTCCTTGACTCATATTGTTAAGTGCTCTCTAAAATTGAAATAACTTTGTTCCATCAGCTTGACCATACCTCTCTTCAAGCTCATTCCAAAGATCCACTGCAGTATGAGAGTATATCACACTCTCAGCTATTTCTATACTAAGAGAATTGAGTAGCCAAGCAATAACCATATCGTTACAACAAATCCATTGCTTTAGCATGTTTGAACCTTTCAGTGGTGCTGGACAAGATCCATTTATGAACCCTAACTTGTTCTTTGAAGACAATGAAATTGGGATTCGTCTTTTCTAGTTACCATAACTAGATCCAACAAATATGGCATTTACAAGATGCATACCAGGTGCATCAGAAGCAGAAAGATAAGAAGGATGGGATACATCCATCTTGTTAAGATCTTCTATACCTGTGTTAGAAGCTTTTGGATCTGTACTGTCATCTGTATAGTCACCCATTCCCGATCTGTATTACTCAACAAAATAATTCAAAATATAAAAGGAGAAGTTATCACTCTGATACCATGAAGAAAATCGAGAAGAAGAGACTGATTTGCAGAAATAAAAATCTTTATTTTTCTACGTATATTTCTGTTCAAGAGTTGGTGCCTAAAATGACTCTGAAATGCTCAACTGGATCAACGAAGCACTGGATGATGATCCTGGTTACCTCTATCTACATCATAAAACGATGCAGGCCAAATGTCCTTAGTACATTGAATGTACGAGCATGCGAAGGGAATTCTAAAAAAAATGTAAGCTTGACTAGAATGTGAAAGAAATACTTACCTCAGCTTTACTCAACTCATGGATACTCAACTCGATGCATAAATAAAACAACAATAAAGATGCAATTTATATAAAGCATTTAAACAGTAGATAACATCTTAAAGTATTGGAAATACCATAATAACTCAATTGTATATAAGAATACAAAAAAATAAACTCTATTTGGGAGATTCTCTAACCGAACAACCATTGCTATGAGCTATGTGATAATACAGCGTCTCGCCCACGCTACCAGAACTGTCCTATAACTTGCCGGAATATATAACGCCTCAACTAAGTGGATCCACTAAGCTATGCTAAAAAGCATTAAGGAATATCTAAAAATTATGATGCTTTCTACCCACGTTGGCTACATGGTTTATGGAGACTTGAATTATGATGAACTCGTCCCCATATTGGTGCTCAATACTACTCCCAAAATATACTCAGATCATATGTTTGAAAACATAACTCTTTCTCTGTGGTTTGAGATAATTACTCAAAAACTAGCTCAAAATCACTCTTGGAAAATTGGTGTTTTCTCTTCTGATTAAATGTTGAAACATTTACTCTTTGGGAATACTTAGTTCCCATATAATCTTTTAAAGAAAAAGAACTTCACTCTTACTCTTACTCAACTCAATGCTCAAGTCTAAAAACAAGTTTAAAAATTTGTAAAAGACTTTTGAAAAGACTCTAAGAACTCTCTAGACTTGGCTCTTAACATTCCTTGAATTTGAATTTATGGATTCAAGGTTACGATTCATGTTTACGGATGATTTCTAGATGTTTAAAAGTCATTTAGAATAGTTAGAATCAATAGGAAGTGTTAGTACACTTTAGAAGGACTCAGTCGGGTGAAAAATGACGAAAAATAGGTGGGGGTAGATGTCTCGAGCGCACTGCTGGTGTGGGGCACCATTCCCTAAAGTTCAGAGACACAAATCTAGCGCACTGCTATTGCGCCGCCCTAGACCTTCTAGCGCATCGGGGGCGCGTCGCCCCAGCCTCTCCCCATAACTTTCTGACGAATTTTTCAACTCGTTTTCTAATCTTAATTTGATTAAATTTGATTCTTTTTCACAATTTCTCTTTAGATTCAGATACCCAAAATATGTACACAGGAATCTAACTCAAAACAACTCTAATAATTGACACAATTATCTCAAGAAACTCATTAATCTCATGTCAGTTCAAGAACGAAAGCAAATTCAACAAACACCATTCAAGAACATCAAACTTTCAACTTTTTAGGACAAATTCATGCTGGAATAAACATGTTTGGCATGTTGGTTAACAAACCCAATTCTATGTGAACTCACATACCTCTTAGGGATAAACCCTTGGCGAATTCCTCAGCGAAAATCTCAAAAACGCAACAAAATTTGCCCTTTCTCCTTTTTTCTCCTCTTGAGTCCTTTTCTCTAAAACCCTAACTGAAATTTTGAGTGCATAAACTGAACCAATTCAGTTTAGACCCCTAATTAATTACTAAAAATGAAATAACTTAATTGGGTGAGGAAAAGACCAAAATACCCCTCTTAAATCCGAATAGATTTCCTTATGTAGATAGCCCAACTTCAAATGGGCATATCTCCCTCTACGAGCTCGAAAATTAGCAAACTCGGTGGCTTTGGAAAGAGGATTCCAAGACCTTTCACTTGATATCTTATTTGCCATCTTACTCATCTTGTACTGAAAGTTATGGTCATTTGAAGTTGACTCAAAACTAATACTTAACATAACTTTGCCAAATTTCATATTTTCATTCTTTCCAAAAATGGTTCTGTCCAATTCTAGCTCTTTCAAATAGCGGCGTGTTACAATATCTCCCCTTGGAAACATTCATCCTCGAATGAGATCACTCTAAGTAGACTAAGGGTGTAAAATCTAACATTCAGCTCAAACGCCCAACAAGCAAATCTAACATATTTAGTATATCAATTAAAGAATACTAAGAAGAGAATTAATACCTTGAT
Source organism: Solanum tacnaense (assembly GCA_029582525.1). Classification (NCBI taxonomy): domain Eukaryota; kingdom Viridiplantae; phylum Streptophyta; class Magnoliopsida; order Solanales; family Solanaceae; genus Solanum; species Solanum tacnaense. Next base: position 10,858 of record JAJOOD010011725.1, on the reverse strand, counting down.
CTGGAATGTCTCCAGACTCAAAGAGATGTGGATATCTCTTCCTTGACTGATGCTACCTCCTTGGTTCTGAATTTACGAACATGGCGGTCTAGAGTCTGAACAGGAATCTCCTCATAAAACAAGCTATACTTAATACCAATATCTTCAGTGGGTATGATAAATGAAGGATCGCCCATACAATTTTTCAAAATAGAAATGTGAAACACTGAATTATCAGATGTTTGTGTTTTTATCCTGAACTATCACAAAATATATATCAAAACACACATTTAAGTTGACTAAATCAAGTGTTTGAATACAATTGCCAAAAAAGTGTATGACAACTTAATTTGTTCATAAAATTTCATCTACATGATAGCTGACTCATTAGTTTCGAGTTATATTTTTATAAATAGTTGGTCATAATTTAAATAGAAAAGGGATAATGCATAAGTTCCCCCTGAACTATGACCAAAATCTCAACGACACCTTAACTTAACTAAGGTCCTATTACCCCCCTTAAACTATTTTTAAATGGAATATATACAACCTAAAAGTTGACGTGACATATAGAGTGTGCACACTCTCTTGAAAGCAAGTGATGAGTGAATAAATTGGACACAAGTCCCTTTTTAATTGACAACTTTATAATTAGTTAGTACACAAAATATGTAATATTAAAACTTATATATATATATATATATATATATTTATTTATTTATAAAATACTTATTTAATTCCTTCCTCACTATAAACTTTTTCTTTTTTTATTTCATTACTTTCTTATCTTTTTATTTTTAATTATTTTTAAAAAAATTATGCGTATTTTGTTTTTAAAAAAATTGAATAGTGTCCTTTAATTTTAACGTTTTAATTTTTTTTATGTTTTATTTAATTTTCTTCACTTATTTTGATACCCGTTCGAAATTAACTTATTTTAAATACAAGACATTCAGAATTAAATTTGAAATCAAATCAAAAGGAAAGAAAAATAAAATAAAAAGAGTAAATAAAATTAATAGAAAATAAAAGAGAAATAACAATGAATGAAGGTGAAAAAAAATTCAAAAAACTTTAAATACAAGGCAAAACTTTTTTTTACGTGTATTAACTTAATTTAAATACAAGATAAAGAAAATAAAAATATTTTAAGAAGTATTTAAAATAAATTTAAAAAATATTTACACACGTGGTATGCACATGTGTACAAACACAACCAAATTACATGGTTGATGGTACCATGTCAGCAGAAAAGGTACACGAAAATCCATGAAAAATGAGTTTGGGCATATTATGACCTTAATTAAATAAAGATGTGTTACTGAAATTTCGCTCATAATTTAAGAGGTGCTTATGCATCATCCCAATCGAAAACTTAAACACCTTATAACTCTAATAGTAAGCTCACAAAAAAAGTGATATATTTGAAATATTTTTTACCATAATTTATTAAATCATAATTATTGTCACGACCAGAGTCTACAGCCTGGACGTGGCCGGCACTCGAGAACCATTGTTGGTCCCCAAGCGAACCCTCATCCTGGCAAACTACAAGCAAAAGACTAACCGAAGCATGCAAACGCTTAAAATAGAAATAAATTCAATTACTCAAATACTCAGTCTATACAATGATTTGAAAAATACTCAATAGATAAACTAAGAGTTTATAAAAACAACTCAAAGAAGATACATACTGAAAACTACTCAACCTTGTCTATCTATGAAGCATCTACTATTACAGAAGGATATCGGGATAAGACCCAAGACATCTCAAAAACTACCAACTGTAAGGTAAAAGTGAAGTCCTCCGGAATATAATAAGGCTCACCAAATCTGACTGGAATATCACATAACCTCAACGAAATGCCTGTTGATGATCTTGAATACTTGTATCTGCATCATGAAATGATGCAGGCCAAATGGCTCAGTACATTGAATGTACGGGCATGTAAGGGGAATTCCAAAGCATAAACATAATCTTGAACTGATGGAAAATAAACATACTTATCTCTTCTCAACTCATCTCAACTCAACTCAACTAAATTCAACGAAACATAGTTCAACACAACTCAGAGAAAATAGGGCTCAACTCAATAATAAGATACTCAACTCAAGATAAAGCAACAATAAAGATGCAATATTTGAAAATCTTTTAATACAGCATATAACAACTCAATGTATTGAAGAATACAATTATAACTCAGCTTGTATATATAAAATACAATATAACTCTGTGTGAGATTCTCTAACCGACAACAATCACTATGAGCTATGTGATGATACAGCGTCTAGCCCACACTCCCAGAACTGTCCTATACTTTACTGGGGTATATACCCTACTACTAAGTGGATCCACTAGTTTATGCTAAAAGCATTAAGGAATCATCTAAAAAGTATGACCCTTTTTACCCACGTTGGCTACATGGTTTAAGGTGGTTGTGAGTTGTATGAACTCTCTCCCATATCAGTGCTCAATACTACTCCCAAAATATACTAGCTCATATGTTTAAAAACATAACTCTTTCTGTGGTTTGAGATTATCACTCAATAATCTTTCTCTTAAAAGAGATGGTAATCAAACTGCTCAAAACTCTTTTGAAAATCTCAGTTTCCTCTCATATTAAATGTAAATCCATTTACTCTTGGGAATACTTAGTTCCCAAATATCATTTTAAAGAAAATGAACTCAGCTCTACTCTTCCTCAACTCAGTGCTCAACTCTTTAATATAAGTTTTAAAACAATTTGTAAAAAGACTTCTTAAAAGAGAGTTCATGCCGAATTATGGACGTGAGCGACTCAATTCAAGGTTTTCAATAACCATGCATAGAACTCAATACTTGGAAATCAACAACTCCAGAACTCAAGGAATCAATGATACTACTCATCTCAAGAATGCTCGACTAAAAGGGTTCACGCGGAATTATGGGCACAAACTACTCAACTCAAGGACTCAATGATACTTGTCATCTCAAGACTGCTCGACTCATAGGGTTGATATAGAATTATGGGCATGAGCTACTCAACTTAAGGACCTTCATGGGTAATATGTAGTAGACCCATGATTAGGAATATAATCCCAAAATGACTAGGAACTCAATACTCAAGACTTAGAACTTGAAGACACTACTCCTCTCAAAGATACTCAATTTATGGAGTTCATGCGGAATTATGGGCATGAGTGAATCCACTCAAGGGTCTACATAAAAATATGGAACTCATGTATACGACTCTTCTCATTCTTATACTTACTTCCTCAAAGCTTAGCTCACATCAATAGTTGATCTCAAAGGATTCATGATTTAACTCAAAGACGTTTTTGAACTGCTCTCTTAACGCTTTCTTGAACTTGAATTTGAATTATGAATTCAAGACTTATGATTCAGAATGTGAAGGATCTCGATAATAGTGTAGAATCATGAATACATTCTCCTCACCCTCTTGTTCGGTTACTTGAGTCTTGTAACAAGTTATTAGAAATTCTAGAAGACTCAAAGGGACTTTCTCAAAATAACTCGGAAGAACTCTCAATACTTAACTCTTAACTCTACCTTGAATTTGAATTATGAATTTAAGGTTATGATGCATGTTATGACTAATTTCTCGATGTTTAGAAGTAGTTTAGAGTGTTTAGAATCAATAAGGATTGAAGGAACCCTTTCAAAGAACTCAAACGAGCAAAACAACGGAGAAGGGGTGGGGGAAGGCGACCCTAGCGCATTGAGTGGCACAGGGCACCAGCCCCTATCCTACAGACACACTTTGTTGGCGCTATGGTGGGGCAGCACGCCATCCCTTGCCCAGAAAAAAAAACCCCGATGAATTTTTTTGCTCGTTTTTCTGCCCCTGATTCACCTAGAATCAAATGGTTTTTTCCCAACTTATTTAGATTTGAATACCTAACATAAGTACACAAAAATCTACTCAAAAACAATTCTAAAACTACTAACTTTCATCTCAAGAACTCATCAATCCATCCTAATTCAAGAACGGAAACAACAGTTCAAGATTACGGAAGGAAATTTCAAGAAAACTCATCAAGAACTTAAATTGCTCAATATTTATGGATAGATTCGCAAAATAAACTCATGATTGGCGTGTGGGTGAACGAACCCAACACTATGGAAGCTTACATGCCTCTTAGGATAAAATCCTTGGCGAAATCTCTCGAAGTTCGCTAAAATCTTGAACGCTCTTCCCTTTTCTCCTCTTTTCCTCTTCTTGAAATCCTCTCAAAACCTTAAGCGTAATTTATGAATAACTAAAACTAATTCCAATCAGTTAGACTCCTAAAACCTTACGAAAAATGCTTAAATCTGATTGGATAAGGAAAAGACCAAAATACCCCTCATATTTTCGGTTAACTTTCCTTAATTTAACAGCCCAACTTCAAATGGGCATATCTCCCTCATACGATTTTAAAATTTAGCAAACTTGGTGTTGTTGGAAAGAGGATTCCAAGAACTTTCATTTGATATCTTATGGGTCTCCTAACTCATCATGTGCTGAAAGTTATGGTCGTTTGAAGTTGACCAAAAAGTTAAAAGAACTTAGGATCACTTGAATGAACTCTCTTCTAAAACCCTAAGAATATTTGGATTTATGAAAATGGACCTAAATCAGATTTGTTCGCAAAATATTACTAAAATTCTTTTTAAGCTGATTGGGTAGGGAAAAGACCAAAATACCCTTCATATTTTCGGGTAACTTTCCTTAATTGGACAGCCCGACTTCAAATGGTAAAATCTCCCTCACAGGAACATGAAAATTAGCAAACTCAGCGACATTGGAAATAGGATTCCAAGACCTTTCATTTGATAGCTTGTGGGTTTCCTTACTCATCCTGTGCGGGAGATTTTACCATTTGGAACCAACTAAGGGCTCTCATTTAGCTATTTCTCCTACTCTTCCTCCTTATTCATAACCTTAGATGGAATTATCACACCATCATTATCACGATAAGAACATTAACATTCTCCTTCTAACACCTCTAAAAAGATATCTCCCATATTCTTTTGAGCTCATTACTATCTTAATCTCGACACTTGACTTGATTTTAAATCTTATCATCTCCCCCTTAGGTATAAAGCTGACACTTAAAAGCTATGGACCTATTCCATCATCTCTAAACTGGTCTACATCACCTTTTCACAACTTAAGTATTATTTGCCCACTTATTATACCTCATACTTAATAAGTGTTCATGGACCTCTCAAACAAATCATAAACCTAGCTTAGATCTATCACTTCATGAATACTACGTTCTCTTATTCAACACATGAATTTAGTCTCCTCTAACACGATGGCACCTTGACATCAACTCTATTTTGGTTAAAATATACTATATCTCATCATGACTAGTAACTATTCCTCTTCCTTCTATCGAGAACTCTCTACATCATTATTATTTCTTATTCCACTCATAAAGGAACTCATCACTTATAACTGACTAGGTTCATGATTGCAATAACATAATCTTCCCCATCACTATCTCATTTCCTTTTATTACTGAACCTCTGCATACTTTCCTCTAACTCTGGGCAATTTCACTACTACTACTCTTAATTTCGTAACTCATGCTACCTTTTTGGATGAGAATACTACCCAAGCTCTAAACATACTTCCTGATAAGGATCTCAGCTGAAACAGGGCTTAGAGAAGAGAGTACAACTTGCTTTTAACTTAAATGCACAATTCACATGAATATGAGTACATTTTGTCAAACTCAACACTTAACTCACTCCTAGGCTTCTCTCAAGCCCCTTTGAAGTCTCATGACTTCCTCAAGACTTTGCAAAGAACAACTCATCGATAAGAACTGACTTTGCTTTTCAACCACCTCTAGTATGGGGTAGTCGAATGGATATGCGAACGCACGAGTTAGAATAAGTCTCTATGACATAGCTTTATTGCATGATTAAGAGTATGAAAGAAGAGAAACTTTTCTTAAATGTCTGTAGTCCCTCATTTATAGAAGTGGGGCCCTCACAATCGTAAACAAGGCCCTACTGACACGGCTTTATAGACACCCTAGGACACTTGAACTCTATGCTCTGATACGAAGTTTGTCACGACCCGATTTTACACCCTGGATGTGGCCGGCAATCGAGAACCACTGTTGGTCCCCAAGCGAACCCTCATCCTGGATGACTACAAGAGGAAGACTAACTCAAGCATGCAAAAGCTTAATTAAAACTGAAATAAATTCAACTACTCAAATACTCAATTTTTACAATGATTTAAAAAATACTCAATATATAAACTCATAGTTTATAAAAACAACTCAAAGAAGATACATACTGAAAACTACTAAACCTTTTCTATCTGTGAAGCCTCTACTATTACAGAAGGATATCGGGACAAGACCCACGACATCTCCAAAACTACTAACTAAAAGGTAAAGGTGAAGTCCTCCGAAATATAAGAAGGCTCACCAAAGCTGACTGGAATATCAAATGACCTCAACGAAATGCTTGTTGATGATCCTGAATACCTGTATCTGCATCATGAAATGGTGTAGGCCAAATGGCTCAGTACATGGAATGTACGAGGATGTAAGGGGAATTCTAAAGCATAAACATAAACTTGAACTGATGGAAAAGAAACATACTTACCTCTTCTCAACTCAGTCAACTCATCTCAACTCAACTCAACTCAATGAAACATAGTTCAATTCAACTTAGAGAAAATAGGGCTCAACTCAATATTCAGATATTCAACTTAGGATGCTCAACTCTGGATACTCAACTCAATATAAAGCAATAATAAAAGATGCAATATTTGAAAAGCTTCTAAAATAGCAAATAAAAACTCAATGTATTAAAGAATACAATAATAACTCAACTTGTATATATAAAATACAATATAACTTTGTGGGAGATTCTCTAACCGACAACCATCACTATGAGCTATGTGATGATATAGCGTCTAGCCCATGCTACCAGAACTATCCTATACTTTGTCGGGGTATAGAACCTACTACTAAGTGGATCCACTAGTCTACGCTAAAAGAATTACGGAATCGTCCAAATAGTATGACCCTTTCTACCCACGTTGGCTACATGGTTTATAGGGACGGTGAGTTGTATGAACTCTCCCCATATCGGTGCTCAATACTACTCCCAAAATATACTAGCTCATATGTTTAAAAACATAACACTTTCTGTGGTTTGAAATTATTACTCAAGAATCTTTCTATTAAAAGAGATGTACTCAAACAGCTCAAAACTCTTTTGGTAATCTCAGTTTCCTCTCATCTTAAATGTACAAACATTTACTCTTGGAAATACTTAGTTCCATATATCATTTTAAAGAAAATGAACTCCGCTCTACTCTTCTTCAACTCAGTGCTCAATTCTTTAAACAAGTTTTAAAACAATTTACAAAAAGACTTCATAAAATAGAGTTCATGCCAAATTATGGATGTGAACTACTCAATTCAAGGTTTTTAATAACCATGCATAGAACTAAATACTTGGAACTCAACAAATCCAAAACTCAAGGAGTCAATAATAGTACTCATCTCAAGAAAGCTCGACTCGAAGGGTCCATGCAGAATTATGGGCATGAACTACTCAACTCAAGGACTCAATGATACTTGTCATCTCAAGACTGCTCGACTCCATAGGGCTCATGTGGAATTATCGGCATGAACTACTCAACTCAAGGACCTTCATGGGTAACATGTAGTAGCCCCATGATTAGGAATATAATCCCAAAATGATTAGGAACTCAATACTCAAGACTTAGAACTTGACGATACTACTCCTCTCAAAGATACTCAATTTATGGAGTTCATACGGAATTATAGGCATGAGCGAATCCACTCAAGGGTCTACATAACAATGTGGAACTCATGTATACAACTCTTCTCATTCTCATACTTACTTCTGCAAAGCTTAGCTCAAATATATAGTTGATCTCAAAGGATTCACGATTTAACTCAAAGACTTTCTTGAACTTCTCTCTTAACTCTTTCTTGAATTTGAATTATGAATTCAAGACTTATGATTCATGATGTGAAGGATCTCGATGATAGTTTAGACTCATGAATACACTCTCCTCACTCTCATGCTCACTTACTTGAGTCTTGAAATGAGTTATTAGAATTATAGAAGACTCCTCAAAAGACTCAAAGGGACTTTTTCAAAATAACTCGAAAGAACTCTCAAGACTTAACTCTTAACTCTACCTTGAATTTTAATTATGAATTCAAGGTTATGATTCATGTTATGACTGCTTTATCGATGTTTAGAAGTAGTTTAGAGTGTTTAGAATCAATAGGAATTGAAGGAACCCTTTTAAAGAACTCAGACGGGCAAAACGATAGAGAAGGGGTGGGGGGAAGGCGACCGTGGCGCACTGAGTGGCATAGAGCACAAGCCCCTATCCTACAGACACACTTTGTTGGCGCTATGATGGGGAAGCGCGCCAGCCCTTTCCCACAAAAAAACCCGACGAATTATTTTGCTCGGTTTTTGGCCCTAATTCGCCTACAATCAAATGGTTTCTTCCCAACTTACTTAGATTCGACTATCTAACAAAAGTACCCAAAAATCTACTCAAAAACAACTCTCAAACTCCTAACTTTCATCTCAAGAACTCATCAACCCTTCCTAATTCAAGAACGAAAACAACGCTTCACGATTACAAATGAAAATTTCAAGAAAACTCATCAAGAACTTAAATTGCTCAATATTTATAGATAGATTCGCAAAAGAAACTCATGATTGGCGTGTGGGTTAATGAACCCAACACTATGGAATCTTACATACCTGTTAGGATAAAATCCTTGGAGAAATCCATCGAAGATCACAAAAATCTTGAACGCTCTTCCCTTTTCTCCTTTTTTCCTCTTCTTGAACTCCTCTCAAAACCCTAAGCGTAATTTATGAATAACTAAAATTGATTCCAATCAGTTTAGACTCCTAAAACCTTACCAGCAACGCTTAAATCTGATTAGGTAAGGAAAAGATCAAAATACCCCACATATTTTTGGGTAACTTTCCTTAATTGGACAGCCCGACTTCAGACGGGCATATCTCCCTCATACGAGCTCGAAAATTAGTAAACTTGGTGGCGTTGGAAAGAGGATTCCAAGAACTTACATTTCATATTTTATGGGTCTCCTAACTCATACTGTGCTGAAAGTTATGGTAGTTTGAAGTTGACCCAAAACTTAAAAGAACTTACGAATGACTTGAATGAACTCTCTTTTAAAACCCTAAAAGCGTATTGGATTTATGAAAACAGACCCAAATCAAATTTGTCCGTGAAATATTACTAAAATTGTTTTTACGCTGATTGGGTAAGGAAAAGACCAAAATACCTTTCATATTTTCGGGTAATTGGACAGCCGACCTCAGACGGGCATATCTCCCTCATAGGGGATCAAAAATTAGCAAACTCGGCGGCGCTAAAAAGAGGATTCCAATAACTTTCATTTGATATCTTATGGGTCTCCTAACTCATCATGTGCTAAAAGTTATGGTCATTTAAAGGTGGTCCAAAACTTAGAAGAACTTAGGAATGACTTGAATGAACTCTCTTTAGTTCTTTTTGGAACTCAAGGTGCTACATCTAGTGATCTTAATAATTAAAAAAAAAAAAATTCCTCTGTAAAATCCTACTCACAACGAAGGATGGTTCGAGTTTTAGTTCAATGTTTTCTTTGGGGTGTTACAATTATACATGAGCCAGTCACATATGTGTCACAAATTATTTGTTTTCTGCAATCTCACATAACCCCTTTCTTTCTCCCTTCATTGTTGTTGAAAACATACAAGTAAATCAATTTCCCAAATTTAATTTAAAGTAAGAGACTAAATTAGTTTCAACCATTTCATTTGTTGGCTTGCCACCTTTTTCCCATGCAAATGACTAAGAAACACTTGTAACAAAATCCCCTCAATATATACTCACACACAAACTCCACAATGTTGCAACACATTAGAAATATGAATTATCTTCTTCATGTCTTTGCTAATTTTGAAAAATTGAAGATTATATAGTATCTTAAGTAGCTTTACATATTTTTTGTTTAATAGTAAATACAATATCCCACTTTTATGAATTTTATTCATTAATTAAATTAAGGGCAAAAAACTTAAGTATACATATTAAGTATCATAATTACAACTATATAGCAACCGTTTTTTTTTCACCTACATAGCATTAGTTTTTTTCAAAGTTATGTTTTAATAATAAAAAAAAATATTTAAAAAAAACACGTTAAATGAGTGCTCCATGATTTACGTCGTTCCCCTTTTTTTTCTCAATTTTTTTACCTTCCACTATTTGCTCAGATTGGTTATATATATTCTCTCCTAACAATAAAAGGTTTCTTACAAAAATAAAAATCTCTTACTACTCATTCTGGACGCACTTCAATCATGGATACCAACAATTATTCAATCTTAATTCACCAGAAAGGACGTTGGGAAGCATCAGGTAATATTGATAAATCAATATTTGATTGGTGTTTTTTAAAGTGATTTTTCTACGTGGAAAATCATGATCGTTATGTTGGATATGATTTTTTTTGTTACAATCTAACAAACGACGTTAAAAATGGTGTAATTTCGAATCTTTTAATTAATGGTTTTTGTTGTTGTTGTTCAGCATTTTCAAGTTTTTTTTGGGGGGAAATTTTTTCTTTTGTTTGTTTTCTAGGGTCTGTAGGTTAAGAATAGAAAGTAGTTTTAGTGCTTATGGTTAGTAAATTGCTTAAATAATTGTTTTTAAATATTGAACACGTTGGTCGTACCGTGTGGTGTATTTCTAATTTTTAAGGTGTCATTCAGAATGTTAATGATGGTGTGCATATTGATTATATTTTGGTAGATAATTTGGACTGTTAAGTTATTGGGTGAAAATGATAG
>JAJOOD010011724.1:0-14296 GCA_029582525.1 Solanum tacnaense | reverse complement strand
ATTGTATGACAAACACTGCAAAAGCTTCATAAAGAGATAAAAACGTGAAAAATATTCCTCTTTGTAAAACAGAATTTTTTCTTACACTTTATAAAGTGTAAGAAAAAGTTCCACTTTACAAAGTGTAAGAAAAACTTACACTTTATAAAGTGTAAGAAATAGTTCCATTTTATAAAGTGTAGGAAATAGTTCCGTTATATATTAAAATATACACGTTATGGGACTAACGGAAAACGTTTAGAATATTAGATAAAGTGGATTTTTTTCTTCCACTAAGCCTATTTTAGTTACTTCCTAAAGTAGTCGCTTATTTTGGTCACTTTTATGTTTTTGTGGCCTATTTAGGTTCCCTGTCCCTTTTAAACCAATCCAAACAGACTTCTATTTTTATGCAGAGATTTAAATTTTAGTTTAAATTAAAGCTATAAGAAAATTTGGATGGTAAATGATATATGCGGTGTAATTTTATCAGTTGATTTTGAAAAGAGTAAGATGAACACATTCTACTTTTATCTATATTGGGATACATAATCAAACAGCAACAATAAAAATAAAGCCTATATAATTCCACAAATAAAATCTAAAAAATATAATGTGTACATAAATTTACCTCTATCTTATGAAGATCGAAAGATTATTTTCGAAATATCCCATACAAAGTACTACTAATAACACCCAAAAAAGGGAAACTAGCTAAATGAGTGACTTGCAATTGCACGCCAAACTAAGTAAAGTTAAAGGTTTGTTTCTGCTTTTATTCTATGTATAATATTAGACTCGAATTTGATATTATTCCTATATTATTAAGCCTTAATAAATAAAATATTAAACTACTTTGTAACGTTTGCAGCACATATACAACTAACAATAATATAATTATGATCTCATAAGTGCGGGTTGTTTTTTTATCTTTATAGGAATAGAACTATTTTTGATAAGCTCTTCGCTATAAAAAAAAAGTACCTTTGTAATATAATTGAAAGAAACTTGATAACAAAAGTCAAAAAGAACAAAATAAGCCAATGAAGCAATAAATAGTAATGTACTTTGAAGAAAAAGAAAATACATGACTACTAAATATAATATAATATAATTGTTTTAGTAAAATTCGAGGGCATCCATTAACTTTTAGCTCAAAGGCTCTAACTTTAAAAATGTAGTTTAGAATCACCTTATGTATACACCCTGACTATTATTAGTTTCATTCCTGAAATTATTTAAAAACACTTATCAACTTGATTAATAGAACTTAAACACATCATCGATCTTGTAACATGAGTGAAATACACCCTTAGTTTCTCGCTAAATTTAGAGGTGTTTTCAATACTTTTCTCGGTTTTTTATTAAGAGTCGCATCCCCTTACAAGAGTTTGAGACTATTTGTTATGTAATGTGACAAATCGGGGATATGATCTAAGTCTAGTTAGTCAAATAGAGAGCTGTTTTAAGACTATTAATAGTTTGAGGACGAAACTAATAATTCACGCCTAATTTAAATGTATTTTCAACACTTCTCTCTTTTATTCAATATTAAATGTGTGTTTGATAGAAAATATGTAATTTTCTTGCAATCAAAAACAAAAAATTGCATTTTCCTTATAAAAATATTTTGCCAAAACAACTTTCTTCACTTAATTTTTTTTACCTGTTAGATCATTTGAAATACTTTCTAAAAATATAATTGTTAGCAAGAATGTATGAAATTACACTCAATGGCTTTCAAAATGGACGATCTTTAATTTTTGATTCCGCTTGTTCCATAAAAATTCAAAATTCAAATTTTCGCTCTCCTTTAAAATCAAATTTTTATACCCCTCATAGAAATTTGTATAAATTCAAAGAATATTTCATAATGATGACACTCTCATCAAAATGACAATGACATATCAAATTCGAAACTTGTTGACTTGATAATTTTGGAATTTGAATTTCAAACTCCTTTTTACCTCCAAATTTCAAACTCAATATGGGGAAAAATTAAGTAAATATATTTTATCTATAATTATGTTTTCCCTATTTTTATTAATGCTATTACTTTTATCTATTTTCTCTAGCTTCAGGTGAGTCACTTTGAATGTAGATATTCCCAAAGTGAATTCCTCATTATTACGAGTGAATTTGGGAATATCTACATTCAAAGTGATTCATTACTAGAATAAAATATTGTTATTTGGAGGAATTAAGACTTATTTCTAGACTTGAAATTTGAGAAATATGAGAGTTGACATGTTAATTGGCATCAATATTATGAGCTTGATTATAGATTTGAATGAATTTTTGGGTCTAGACTAGACACATAGTAATGAGTGTTGTTAGTTTTGAAATCTTATTGTGATTATTTATTTGAATAGATTGTATTGATTTGGAAGTCCAACGAAAGAGGAATGCTTAAGTCCCGGAGTAATTGCTCGATTGTTTGAGACAAGTGGATTTCTCAACCCTTGTTAAGTGTATAGAATCCTGTATTTCCTCGTGGTATGTGTTGGGGAGTAATGAGACTTGGTGATGGGTTGACTTGTCCATATTTAATAATTCTAATGATGAAAAAAGGGTAATAAAAGGCAATGTGATTAATTATTGGTGTGTGATGTGTTGAGAATGATTTGAAAGACTTATTGATTCATTGTTGATGTTGTATCACGATTGTGTTGTTGTGAATTGTGCATTGTTATGAAAATAATCATCTCCTCATTTTTTGTGTGAACATGTCATTTGCATTGGTTCTGAGACATGGTTGTGATAAATGTTATGTGAATTGAGTAAGAATAAGGAATTAAAGAGGATGTACCATTTCGAAGGACGTGTCAGCGCCGCGACGGATATTTTGATTTGAGGGACATGTCATATGCCACGATGGATTTATTATCGAGGAAAGTGTCGCATGCCGCGACAAATTCTATTATAGAGGGATGTGTCGCACGCCGCGATGGATGCATGGATAGATATGTCTCTCATGGGTCCTGGACTGAGAGACAACGGGTGTGTATCGTTAGGTCAGACATGCATCACTATACTTGACATTGCATTGCATATCTATATCATTTGTGAACTTGTGAGTGTCTTTTGTGTAACTTGTGAATGATGAACTTTATCTCGTGTGTTGCCAATATGCTATGTTGGAGTGTTGTTATTGAGCTATGTTCTAGCAAATAGTAGTGAATTATTAGGTTGTGCTGATTTTATGCAGGTTGTAATTGTGGGTTCGGTTGGGGTGGTAGGAGTATCCGTATTCTATATTCTTACCTTGTGTTTTGGAGTTCCCTTGCTGAGTACCGTGTATTGGTACTCACCCATTGCTTCTACATTTGTGTAGGTTAAAAGCTCGGATCTTCATGATGCTCTCTCTTATCTTATTGTCTGAGGCTTCTTATGGAGATTTGTGAGGTAGTTGATTGTATCTCAACAGACCTTTTCACTCCTATTTATAATCTTGTTCTACTTTAGAGACAACATCATTTGAGACTTGTTTATTTCTTTCACATCTATTGTAATACATTAGAGGTTTGTGCACGTGACAACCAGGTTTTGGGGATTTAGCTAAGTTGACTTATTATCCGCATTATAAATTGTTATTCAATTTTTAGTTAGAGTTTATTTCCGCATTATTTTATAGTATTGAACATTTATTCTCGTTTTACTTCCGCATTCACTGTATTAGTTAGGTTTTAGGTTGACTTGTTTTGGTGGGATAAGACGAGTGTCATCACATCCATTTTTGGGTCGTGACAGTAAATCCACCCCTAGTTTGATGTGATTGTGTCGTTAACTCCATTCATAACTATCGCCATTGTCCACCATTATCAATTACCATCATTATTATCGCGTACCATTATAAATTACAATCATTCACCATCTTCAATTACCACCATCATTACTCATATAAATGAAAGATATGTTTCCTCATTGAAGTAGTTTTGTAATTTACCTTGCATCCTAATCTTTGTAATTAACTTTGTATATATTTTGTTAAGTGAAAAGAAAAATAGCATAATTAAAGTATAATGCCTATTTTAAGGAAAAACTTAAACAAATAAATAATGTAGATCAATCAAACATTGGTGCAAAAACAATATCGCCCACCGTGGGGCTCGAACCCACGACCACAAGGTTAAGAGCCTTGCGCTCTACCAACTGAGCTAGACGGGCATTTATTTGAAAATTTCTTATCAGTTTAAATAAACAAGTAAACAAAATCTATGAAGGATAAATTTGACCCTTATAACCCTTTCCACTTAATTAGAAAAAGATTTAAACTCGTAATGTGCATCTAATTGACACGTTGCTTGATTCACTCTTATTCCAAGATCAATCTTCTACTCATTCGTTGTTTTGCTTATCATTTCCGAGCCAGTGATGAGCCATCATGTATTTACCTTGTATTTGTGTTAAAAGATCCATTTTCACACGTCGCTTGATTCACTCTTATTCCAAGATCAATCTTCTACTCATTCGTTGTTTTGGTTATCATTTCCGAGCAAGTGACGAGCCATCATTGTATTTACCTTGTATTTGTGTTAAAAGATTCATTTCGATTTCAACACGTATATACATAACGTCATAATAACCCAATAAGCAAAAGAGATTGTGCAAGAACCTTGTATAGAGATATTTATTTTTGTTAGTATTGAGCTAGATTTAGATGCTCAAGTCGAATTTGGAGCATTCCAGAAACTTGTCTAGTGACTGAGTTTTCCTTTTTAGGTTGCCCTTTCCAATATGTGAAATGTGGAAATGAAGCTCCGAAGCAAGAGCTAGCCTTCAAATGAGGGCGTAGTCCAGCTCCTATAAACTTAAAATCCAGAATCCGCATCTTGTCTATTGTCTAGAACACCCACGCGAACAATATCACAGCTGTAACAAATGGTTCAAGCAAAAACAAATTATCAATACACAGAATCATGACTGACCTAAATGAATGTCTTGCATTACTAGTAACAAACAAACCACCTGGTTCGATGTACATAATATTATACAGGTTACCTTGGCATCATATATATGCCTCTGTAGCTATGAATTTTAATTGACAGAACAAATATCAATACGGATTTCATACACATGTTACAATTTCCCCATTACCAGCTAAGATCGCGTATTTCAGATATCAAAATGACGAGGGCAACAAAAGAAGCTACTCCATATATTATTTGACGGAGCTACTTTCAGCCATGTGATCTTTACCTGTTTCTAACTCCACGCCAGAGTTCTATTTTGGTCGTCGATAGAAAATGTCATCAACACCTTCTTTTATTCGGTTTCCCACTTTCTGCAAGTTCTTGGCAACCCCCAACGCAACCAAATTTGCGTTCCTGGTGAACCTGTATTTTCAAGGAATCAAAGTACATGAGTGTTGTTATCAAGCACTTCACTTCCAGCAGAGTTCATATCAAGAGTTTTAAGAATGCTTGCCTGGTGAGAAACTCATTACCAGTTGAGTGAGTTGGTTTATGTGATCGAGGCTGCGATACTCCATGACCGTCTAAAAGAACAAAAATCATAAATTAGACAAAAATGTTTCAGTAAGAGCTCTGAGTTAAATAGCATATTAAATTACGAGCAACTAAAAACGACATTCACCATTTAAGCGTTGTGATTTACAAAATTCTTTCCAAACTATGCTAATAAAATCAAAATGAATTTAAAAGGACAATCAGCACTTGAGCCTTTTTACATGTGCGTGTGAGTGATAAATATAAATATAGAGAGAAAAACAAAGAGGTGAAATAATCGAAGCCAACCAAAGCAATAAGATACCTAATTTCGTACAACATTTTTTCAATGCATTTGCTAGTTGTAATTTAGCAAAACATTGTCTATAGATTCACTAAGGTGCAAAGCTAAAACAAGTAAGTTCTACAGGCGAACCAAAACCTTTGAAGTTCCAATCAGGCAATAAGCTTCTATATTCTGTTTTGGCAACACGTTCAAATAACAAATACACACTCAATTTCAATTTGTTTTGTCTTACACTTCCCTTTTTAGTATGTTTAAAAAAAAATGTCTCTTTTCTAATTTGACAACTCTTTAATTTCAACGTCCCACATGGCATGTTTAAGACCACAGAATTAAAAGGCATTTTGGTACATTAAATATATCTTTAGTTTAAAACAACAAGATTCAAAAGTCGTCCTTTCTTTCTTAAACTCCGGGTCAAGTCAAACTAAGACAAATAAATTGAAACAGAATACATTTTGAATGTCAACATGTACAAATTTTAAAGTTCTCCTTTCAGGACTTCTCCCAACGAAATAGTTTATTTGGTATTGTTCTCTTCTGTTTGATCGTCATCTCTTCAAGATAAAAGGATTATAGAGAAGAAAAACAGCAGGTGCACTATTAAGAATTGAACACTACATCTTTTACCCTAGAGGGGGCCATAAACATGACATATCATAATTGTTTAACTTTGCTTGTTATGTCCCCTGAAGTACCTTAAAGCCCAGGATCCAAGGATGTAAATCTGAGTAGTGAATGGAATCCACGTAACAAAACTGAAATCTGGGTTTCTAGTAGAAGCTGAAGCTAAACAAGAATAACAGGCCTCTTTTTAATTCTTTTGAGGGGCGTATGTTTTGATTACCCTTTGTAACCTTCTGTTTACCCCTAAAACCTAAGTCAACCAATCATGCAAAGTTTTGAAGTTTTGTTATTTTAGATGAAGTGAATATATATTTCCTGAGCGATTATCTTTTAGCATTACAAAAAACAAATACCATTCCCATTAACCAAAATCCAATGGTCAGGTTGCTAAATCGATCTTCCAAAATGTATTTAAGAAGAAAAATTATTGTTTGTCTTAAATCTATTTCCCAGCTTTATGCTTGTTGCAGTTGGTGGAATCACCATTGACGAGGGAGAGAAAGAAAAGAAAAGAGGAGAGAGGAGATCAGGTTTAGATTTTGGGTAAAAGACAGTAAATTAAAGCCCCTCTTATTAATATGTTTTAGTTGTGTTAGTAAGGACATTTGAGAAAATGCAAAAATGGTTACAAAGCTAAACTGCTACAACTATAATATATTAGTTCTCTAACAAGTGTAAAATCTATCTCCAACTAGTAGGTATTATCACCGATATGAATCATTTTCTTTCATTGTATCCCATCTTAAGCTAAGTCTGCATTGATTCCAAGGATTAGATGACCTTCCGAAACAACTTCCTTCCAATTGATTTTCGGTCTACCCCCTTGACACCTTCACTCACCAAAGTCTCACACCTCAAGCCAGTGCATTTGTAGGTCGACACAGGACATGACCAAACCATCTCAAGTGACCTCTCATTTTATCCTCGAAGTGGTAATTTTGAATCTTGTATGACGGCACATTCATCTTAGCAACCACATGTCTGCAACACTCATCTTGAGGACATGTTGGGCTTTAGGGACTCAATATTCACTACCATATAACATTGTCAATCTTAAAGTTGCTCTATAGACCTTATCTTTCACTTTGGTAGGCATCCTTTCATCACATAACACCCTGATAGTACTTCATCTCAACCATCTAATTTTAATCCCGAGTAACATCTTCATCTATCATTCCATTCTCTTGAAAAACGAGCCTAGATATATTAAATATTTGCATTTTGGTACCACAATCCCATCTAATCTCACCTCAACTTCGCTCTTCTCATACTGATTAAACTTGTAGTGCATGCCTTCCGTCTTCTACTTATCCTGAAACCCTTGCTCTTTAAGGTGCTTCCACAGTTTAAGCTTTTGGTTGACATTCTCACCAGTTTCATTAATTAATACAATATCATCAATAAATAAATACACCATAGGACCTCATCTTGTATTGTGTTGGTTAGCTCATTCATAATTAGGCTAAACAAGTAGGGGCTCAATGCTAACCCACTATTATGAGAAACTTCTTCGCATCTCCTGCTAATGTTTTTAAGCTACTGATAATTCTTTCATACATGTTCTTTATGGAATTTATATGTTTAATATGAATTCTTTTCTTTTCCATCACCCACCAAAGGACTTTCATGGTACTCTATCATGTATGCTTTCTCTAGGTCAATGAACTAACATGTTAGATCTTTCTTCCTTTAAATTTCCATCAATCTTCTAAGAAAGAGTATAGCCTTCATTGAAGATCTACATGGCATAAATCCAAACTAGTTCTATGCCACTCTTGTTGTGTTCCTAAACTTAGGCTCTATCACTCTTTCCAAAGTTCCATCATATGACTCATGAATTAAGTGATACAACTTTGCATATCTCATTTGTTCATATAAATTGGAATCAGAGTACTATTCCTCCACTCATAGGGCATCCTATCACTTGGTATAGCACTGAATTTCTTGGTGAGTCATTCTAATCCAACCTCTCTCAGATACTTCTAAACCTTTATAGGGATACTATCTGGACCACAAGTCTTTCCTCATACTTTTCATGACATATTTACCTCTGTTGGCCTAATTCTACGAGTGTAGCTAAAGTTTCTATCGTACACAGACATGTGGAGGTCTTAAATGTTATTCTCTTGGTTCAAGTTGAACAATTGATCAAAATAGCCTCTCTATCTCCTCTTCTTGATCTCGTCATCTCCCGTCAAAACTTGTTGTAAATCATCTTTCATATACTTCAACCTATTTAAACCCTTAACTTAAATCATCTTTAATACACTTCACCTGTCTTTAATCCTTACCCTTCTAATCTCTCAATCGTGCTAGTTTAAATATTTCTTTCTCCCCTTCTCATGTCCCTAGCTCTTGGTCCAAGTCATCAAGAGCTTCCCACTGTGCTTTACTAATAGCCTTCTCAGGTTCTCTTTTAGCTCTCTTGTATTCTACAAAGGCTTCTTTGTCTTCTGCTTTTGGCAACTTCATGTAACACTATCTTTTGGGTTTAATAACTCTTTGTACCTCCCTATTCCACCACTAGGATTCCTGTGATCGAGATCCTAAACCTTTAGATACACCTAACACTTCCCTTGCTACTTTTCTAATCAACCTAACATTTCCTTCCACAGGATGTCTATGCCCCCCTCTAAGTCCCAAGCTCCCTCTTCTCATAGTTTTTCTTGAAAGGCTAACTGACAGCGCCCTTTAATGTCCACCACCCAGTTCACAGTTGTTTACAAGTCATCTTTCTTTCTCATTCCACTCTTAAAGCTTTACATCTAAGACTACTAACCTATGTTGAGTGGTCATTGTTTCTCATGGAATAATCATATAGTAAAATAGTCCTTAAATGTACTTCTATCTCATCTTCTAGTAAGGATAAAGACCATTTGACTATGATTACCCCCACTCTTATATGTTATTACATGAGAATTTATCTCTTTAAAATATGTATATCACTAAACTCATGGTAATATACAGAATACCTTCAACAACACATAACTCATAGATAATGCTCCAAGCCATTACTTTGATCAGCATTCAGAATGGATCAAGGATTTGAACTTTATGAGTTCTGTAATCAGTATTCTAAGACAGCGATTTCAAGTGTTAGTAACTGGGTTCTAAATTTATTTTGTACATATTTAGTAGATTTCATAACGCAAATACAAACTCCGGGACAAAGCTATTGGATTCTACCGGATCCATATGTTAAAGCCTTACCTCTGCCGCTGTCAGCACAATATGATGGTTTCAGATGTTTAAGAAACTCATAACAATACAATGATACATTAAGCAGATGTATTGTAATTATATCCTAACAGATCCACTCATTGCAATATAAGCCAGAGAGATTGTTGATGGTGTTCAAGAAGCTCGAAAAGTATTGGGAAGTTTGAGAAGAACAGTTGCGGCAAAACAATAGCTGGACATCTCTTCACAAAAACAGTAGTTCTGCAAAGGGCATATTGTTTTTGCCTCTGTCCTGAATATAAAGGCTATGCGAAAACCTCAAAAGGTGAAACAAGTCACTCAATTCTTGGTATAAAACATTGTAACTCGAGACCTGCTAGCTGGGTGTAAACTGCTTCAACATGGACTCCTAGCCAAAAATATAGGTACTTGGGAGTAACAAAGTAGAGGAGAAAATATTCTTAGAAACAAATAGGGAAGTACAATTCTAATATTGATCAAAGATTTTCTATTAATGAATTCTTTTTAATATTACATTTTCTAATAAAAATATTTCTCGGGAAGATACCTACAAAACCACCAAAAGAATTTCTTAATGCATCACTAAAAGCAAGAATTACATAGGAAATACAGTAGCTAAACACGGACCAACTTTCACTAAGATATTTAGGAATTCGTTAAACGTCCCAATCATGAAAAATCTATTACCAGAATTAAGATATTTAGGAAATTTTTAATCAAGCAACACTCTTCAACTGCGAAAACAATTCACATGTCCATCTGAACATCAAAGACCTAAAACAATACAGTGAAGACCTCTTTCGGCATTGAATTCTGAAATAATGAAAGAAAGTCACCTTCTCTCCTACGAGCATGGCCAGGAGCTGCCTCAGCTGAACTAACCTTTCTATCCACCAAGACCTGTGCCAGTGCACACTTACGTTAGTTGAGCAAGAAAGTTGTGGAATAACAAACAATTAAGATAGAAAAAACAACGAGCATTTGATGCATATTATCTTCTGAGATATACTCTCTTTTACAGACACAAATTAATTTCACATTACAAAAAGTGATCAATAAAGCTGACAGGTCAGTCACATAGTATGTACAACTCATTTCACATGAGATATCAAAGTATCTGCAGATTAGAAGCCTATGCACGATTTGCTTCTGATCTCAATAAAACCACACACCATCAGTACAAACTATTTATCCTCAAAATATCATATTCAACTTCTCAGAATAAAAATTTATCCTCAAAACATCATAACAAGGAACAAGCAATGAAGGAATAAAAGAGATAAGAAAGCAAATGCAAACCTCAAGGCCAGCACAGACCGGCAATTCTATTTGAACCCCTTGCCCATCAGCTGACCGAGCTTTCTGATCCAGGTAAACGGAGTACCCAACGCAAGAATATCTAAAATCTGTAAGGTTCCCACCCTCCTTAGAAGCTTGCATCTCAGATTTCCCAACAATATATTGAGGTACTAGTTATCAAAACAAAAAGATGAGTCTCAGAAAATAGATAATTAAGTAGGTAAGTTTTAGAAAGCAACAATTAATAAGCAACAAAAAGAAAGCATGTGATGCTTGAAGAGATAACATTGAGGGAGATGCTCTCAACTATTAAGTATGTAAAGTCACATGTTCTGATTTCATGTTTTACTAAACTATGCTTTTTACTGATAACAGTCGTATCGGGACCAACTAGCACACACCTCAGTTATCCCACCGAGTACATGTTACATCCACCCCCACAGGTACCGATTAACTCTAGCCCACCAAGACTTAGGCAAATAGAAAGAAATCATCTAGTGTGTTTGTCTCTACTAGAATTTAAACACTGGTCTCCAATGTTTTCGCTCACTTCGTTGACTGCTATAGGAAATACCCTTGGGTGTTGCAATGCATACTTTTGTCAAAGGACTACCCATAAAACAATACATACTTCTTTCAAAGGGTAATCTACAAAAACAAGCAATCAAGACAATGTTAAGAGTCTCTCTTGTCCAAATACAGCAAAAGTAACAAGCATTACGAACAATGTAAAGAGAACCTGCAAGATCCAATCTGCAAGTTGAAATTCATAGTCTGACTATAAGGTGTTTGGACAATATTTGGTT
Organism: Solanum tacnaense; assembly: GCA_029582525.1. Lineage (NCBI taxonomy): Eukaryota > Viridiplantae > Streptophyta > Magnoliopsida > Solanales > Solanaceae > Solanum > Solanum tacnaense. The sequence continues at coordinate 2,633 of JAJOOD010011724.1, read as the reverse complement.
GAAGTTTAAAAAGGAGGAGGTTGAAGTTTAAAAAAAAAAAGTTGAAGTTGAAAGAGTATATGGAAGTCCCTAATCATAAAAGAAAGTATTTGGAAGTCAGATATGTTTGGACATGGATTCCACTAGAGTTAAAAATGAACTTTTGTGAGTTAAAACCATTATTACACTTGAAATACTCCTCAGACTCTTTTTCAACTACAAGTTCTTTGTTTCAAGTTGAAGCTGAAATAATGGATCAAATTGTAAATCAAACATTGATTTGCAAATAATATTTCAAATTGGAATAACGAAAAATTCCCTCTGCCTTATTTATGTGAAGCACTTACCTTTCAAGTTTCTCCCCAAAAAATGTTGCATTTTTATATTTAGAAACATTTTAACTTCAAAGTTTCAATTTTACTTTTAAAGAGATGATTTATAGCCACAAAAACATTTATGGCTTGTTTTAGACCATAAGTTTCAAAAGTCTTTATTTGTTTTTTATAACTCTATGCCAGTCAAAGTGCATCACATAAATTGGGACGAAGGGAGGAGTAATATGCATATTACTCCTCCCTTTGTCCCAATTTATGTGATGCTTTTGACTAGAGTTATAAAAAATCTTTGTTACCTTCTCAACAAAAAATATGCATTGCCAAAGGGATATATCAGACACCACAAATCTCAAATGTCCATTCATGAATAATTTTAAATGTTTAGAAAGTCCTAATCTTTAATAAAGTAGCCAACTAAATGAACTTGAACCACAAATAATTATCAGAAAAAAGCATGATCAAATAACGGAATTTTGTTGTAGCATGCGAATCATTCAATCAACTACCCTCAAGTCCAAACTGGTGGGAATAATCTATATGAATCCTCCATTTCTTTCTATTTGAGCTCATTTACTCCAATACTCAATATTTCGTCATAATAAGACAAATAGAGATTCCCTAAAACTAGATGGTCCGTAATACTCACACTTATTGCTACACCGACATAGAAATCTGCTAGAATCCTGGCAAATCATTATGCGTGTGCGCGTGCAAGCGCACCATTGAGACTATTGTCACATTGAGAAAATACAAGGCAAAGAACACCCATATCTAAGCAGCACATTTTCAGAAAATGAGTCCAAGGATCAAAATTTTGAGCAAACTAAGCTCCCGTTTAGCCATAGATTTTGAAGTTGAAACTTGAAAATTTGAGTTTTTGAAGTTGTGATTTTTGGAATTTAAAGTTGTGCTTGGACTTGAAATTTTTTGAGATGTGATCAAATTTCATGGCCAAACAGATATTTGGAACGCTAGCTAAATCAAACAACTAAATTAACACCAAAAAATGGAATTATTTGAGAGAGAGAGAGAGAGCAAGGTTACCTTGAGGAAGAGAACGGCTAAGTCCGAGGCATAGAGGATTTCGCGAATTAGATTTATAAGTAGACGAGTAATATAGACATCCTTTGCATGATTTTCCTTGCTTCTTCAATGAGGATGAAGATGATGAACTTTCCTTTTTGCCTTCACCTCCAGCTTCCGCCGGATTATTCACACTTATACTATTGCTGATACGGCAGTGATCGGCGGAGTTCCTCTCTTTTCCGGTGGAAATTGTGTTCTCCGTTTCCGTCATTCCTTTCTACTCCGTCGCCGATTTATCGTCTCTACTTCGCCGGAAAAGCGATTGGAAAATGTGTTCTATTGGAATTGAAACATTCCTCGCAATGGGGCGGGGCGAATATCGGAAATGAATTGCGGGGCGGGAAAAAAACGGATATTATATTTATACTAGGTAATTTGACCGCGCGAAATAAATAATAATTGCATTCAACTTGCAAATAATCCTTTACTAATATTCATACATTAAAAATAATGAAAAAAATAGGTTCTTAAAAAAATATTAACAATATTCCAACATGAATTTAATTATTTGTCATTATCACATAACTCAAGAACCTCTAATGAATGAATTACTCAAAAAATAATAAATCATTGGTTCTTTAATCAACATTAAAAGGAAAATAAAGAAGAAAATAAGAATATATATACAAAAGCATTTCGTAAGAAAAGGAACACATTTAAGTTACATAGATTATACTATTGTGATATATGTCTCAGGGAATAAGTCAAATTTTATGCAAATTTAAGGGCCTATTTGGCCATGTGATATGGTATTATGATATGGAATCATGAGATGAAATTGAAGGTTTGTTTGGACATGCAATATGAAATTTTTGTGTTGTATATTTTCTCATAAACATAAAAATCCCACAAGTTGTAAAACAATTAAAATAGCCCCAATTGTTTATTCAATCTTATCAAATAAACAAAAATTATAAAATCGCATAATAAATTATTACAAAGTTATTTGTTTTTCACTTAAGTAATTGTTTCATCTAACTTTAATTTAATTAAAAAAATTGAACATAAATTGTACTTGATATGCTCATATCTCTCAACTACTCCAAATAACCTATAAAGTAGGAAAAAAACATACATTAGTGAGTAAATATTAACTTAGAAGTTAAATACACTAAGATAAAAATTAACAAACATTACTGACTTCTAACTATTTACAAGAAAAATCAATAGTTAAATATTATTGAATAACGAAATTTTAAAAAGTTACCACAAGTTTGAGTCAAAAACACTTCT
>JAJOOD010011723.1:0-42037 GCA_029582525.1 Solanum tacnaense | reverse complement strand
TATATATGTAACGACCCTAAAAATGAACTAGTGAAACTAGAGCCTAACGTGTGTGCGTAAGGGGTGACCTACGGAAGGGGTCCACGCCCCATGGATGACCTCTGTAGGTCAAGGGCCCCAAAATAGGCCACAACCATGAACCACGGAGGGGACAGTACAGTACGTGGATTGGGGGGGGGGGGGCGTCCATGAATTGTACTTGCAATCTGTCTAGAATTGGCCAAACCAAGGGTGGGTTGGTAAATTCCTCCATTGGCTAGTTAAGTGTATAGACAGTTATTTTGGGTTTATTAACATATTTTAAGAGAATTAAAAGTGTTAACCTCTATTTTACATTCCATTATTACAAAACCCCAAATTCAAACTAGCCTTCCCCTCCAAAAGATCTCTCTCTAGAACCTCCATAGAAGGTGAAGACTCCAAGCTCCCAAGGTCAATTTCTTCAAGGTTTTCAAAGTATTTTCAAGGGGATTTCGTGGGAAGCAATAGAAAGGTATGTTAGTCTTGATCCTTGTCTAATTTTCCATTCAAGGAGCCAATTCAAAGGTGATTTCAAAGTATGAAAAATCTAGGGTTTCACTCAATCTCATGGGTTCTTTCATCAGATGATTTTAAAGGTTTACTAATGTCAAATTATGATTATATTGATGTTTAATTAATGATTTTACTCTATGAACCCATGATTCCTCTCAATTTCTAAGTTGTGTTTTATGAAGTGGGTTTGTTGATCATGAATGAATGTTGATGAATTATGCCTAATTGATTTAGATTATTGAATTGTAACATCATCTATGCCTAATTATGGTGAATTGAGGATTTGTGATCATAACCTTGAAAGGTAAAGTTTGACCTAATTTCATGTTAAAGTAGAATTGTGCTTGAATTGTTGATCCACTTGAAAGGTGGAGGTGTTTACTTACTATGTACATTGTGATCACGGACTTGGAGGCATAGTGTGAGGAATTGAAGTATTATTATGATGTTGTCTATATGAATGTGATGTGAAGCATGTGTGTGATCTAAACGAATGAATTATGATCATGTTTAGAAGCTAATTGTGTTAGGATTGAATGTTATATCTCTCTATTAACACTTGTGGATGATGGTGATTATGTGAAAGTCTATTCTTTCATACACACACACATGAATGAATGAATGAATGAAGTTTAATGATAATGTTAATGATGAAGTACTATTTGAAAGGCTATTCTCATATTGTACTCTAATGAATGATAATGAATTGTTGTGAAAGTAGTTTCTCACAATAAGGGAGTTCTTAGGTGAAAGGCTATTATCATCTTTGAATCTATGAGCTTCCCAATGAATGAATGAATGCTGGGTTTGGGATGGATGCTCATCCGAGAGTTGAGGCGGGGTATCTAGTAGCAATCCCTTATCCCATAATGAATTAATGTAATAAATGTAATGTACTCCATGGGGAATAATGCTAAGCACCGAGAGGATATGGCTTGAGATGGGTACTCATCTGGGAGTTGAGGCGGGGTACTTAGTAGTAATCTCTTGAGATGGATGCTCATCCGTGAGTTGAGGCGGGGTATCTAGTAGCAATCTCCCTATCCCTTAAACTATGTGCCCACATAGATCTAGCTAGTGGATCCACTTAAGGCTAAACAAACGATGGTCCTACCTTAGGCAAGTAGGATCCCTTTATCCGGTGAGGGTGACACCGGGATTCCATGTCAAGCTCACATGGTCTATGTCGGTTAAGGCTTACCCCCACAATAATGTTAATGAACTATGGATTCTTAAGGATGTACTACTTAGTGTGGGTGGTGGTATGGGACGCCATCTATGCATTGCACAAGTAGGTATTTGAGGGAGGTCATGGTGTGTTCCTTATAATGTTAATATAATGAATGGACTCTTATGATCATGTTAATGAAGAATGTTGATCTTATGTCTTAATGAATGAAGGTGTTCTTAATGAAGTTAATGAATGTTGACTTAGATGCTTATAAGGAACACTAGCAAAAGTGTGGAGTCTTGTTTGACATTGTTGTCAATGCCTTGTGTGTGATGTTACCGTGAACCATGTGTGATGACACCTAGAATTTACCCCGTTGGTCCGGTTGACTAAGTGATGCAAGCTCTTGAGATGATCTTAGGCAATTTTGAAGAGTGTGAAACAATTCGACAATATACCTCTTTTTGTGGCCTACCTTGTGAGTGTGTGAACTCCGCTTGAACACCCTTTGAGCCTTAACCTTTTCTTGGAAGGAACTTGATGAAATTGTGACCTTTCTTTATCCATTACCCATAATCCTCATGATTTGTGGTTTGTGTGAATAGCCAACTTAGGCCAAAAGCCTAAGTTGGGGGTGTGGTGAAAAAAGAATGTAAATCAAGAAGTGCAAAGAAGTCCCCTTGACCCATGATTTTGAGAGAGATGGAACCCCTCCATATAAAAAAAGAGAGAGAAAAAGAAGAAAAGAATGAAAAAGAGAAACAATGAAAAAGTTGTGGAATAAAGTTGTGAAAATGCAAATCGAAATGAGGTTTCCAGTAGTCCATGGAAAGTGAATAATGGAGTGACTTGTGAGCACAAATGAAAAATGATGAAGAAAAGGAAAGAAAGTGTTGTACACACCAATTTCATGAGGATTACAACCATTGAGCCTAAATGACCACACCTTTGCACTCAACACCATTACAAGCCTTATAAATATCTTTTTGATCCTGAGTGAGCTGAAAGAATTGTTGGTTGGAAAATAAGGGGAAACCTATGGGTGAAATCATGCATTGTGTTTGTTAATGAATCCATGATTTGGACTCATTTAAGGATATATTTCGATTAAATTAGTGTCCTCAAATGCATATTTTGTCTCAATATTTGATGTAAATCCTTAAGTTTAAGGTATTTGGAGTTTGAGGCAAAGCATGGACACTACTTGCAAAAAGGAACAAGGTGGCTGAAAAGACGATGAAAAGAAAGCCTCAGGATCGCCTAATGCATTAGGCGAGTCACCGAATGGCTTTAATCTCGCCTAATGTTCCAGTGTACGGAGCCCTGAAGGAAAAGATCAATTCGGCGGTGGAGAGAAGCAGTCGGCGCATCGCCGAGCTGTTCCACAAAGTTGTACTTTCTCGCCCTTTGCTATAGAACCCAACTCTGCTGAAGGCCAATGCAAAAAGGCAATGAACCATACCAAAGGGCATATCGCCGAGTGGATCGGCGATCCCGACTAATTCCGCCGAGTGGACCTTCGGAGCACAGTTTTTGACAACTATAAATATTAGTTTGAATTATTAGTTTAAGTATCTAGAAATCAATTTCAGAACAGAATACTGAGTTTTTAGACATTTTAAGTTTTCTTAGAGTTTTTGGAGACATTTGTTCTTGAGCTTGAAGATTTGAAGGTTTTCAATTCCAAGAAATTGGAAGTGGGTATCCAAGAATCTTCATCCCAGACGTGTGTAAAGACATTTTCGATCATACCCACTTGATGGAAACATTTGTTGGTATCGATTTCTATCTCTTTTTCATGTCTAGCCAAAACCCAATTCTTGGGGTGTGATTATGTGAATATGGGTTAGATTAACTGTTGGGTCTTGCTTGTTGATAGTTTATTTTTTGTTTAAATGTGATTTCGTTTAGTAGTTGTGTATGAATTTAATGGGATTGTAGTTGCAAATATGATTTCATCTTAGTATTTTTGGCTTGCTCGAGAGAGAGGTCATAAAACTAAGACTACTAAATTGAGAGCCGATGGTATTGGGTCGACATGGGTTCAGCTCGAGAGAATGAATCCTAGTCCTTCTCCCACACATTCAGCTCGAGAGAGTGAATGGGCTAAGGTGGAGGTTGTGCTTAACGCGACAAATCGGTGTTCGAGAGAAACCGATTTGATTAGGGGTAAGTTGTTCGAGAGAAAGCTTATCCCCACTAAAGTCTAGCCTCGTCACAAATGTTCAACAAGTTAATCTCAAAAGCATGTACCCGATAGTCTAGTTTATCCTGTATTCCTATCACATCCCAAGAATCTCGTCTCCCTAGCTCGCATCTTTTATATTTTTTGCTGTTTTTGCTTATAAATCAATACAAAACCCCCCATTGATAATTGACACATTCGTGTCACCTTTTGATTTGAAATGTTTTTATTCGATAATGTTTTTAGCTATGATTAGTTAGAACTAGATTTTACTTTACTATTTGATTCACAATTGTTAACTGCTCCCTTGGGACTCGACCCCAACCCTTGGTTGGGTTATATTACTACTCACAATCATTGACACTTGAACTGGAAGTAGTGTCTTGATAGCGTGATTTAATCAAAATGGCGCTGTTACCGGGGAGTGGTGTTAGTTGAGAATCTTTAGTCTAGTAGAATTTTTTTTCTTCTTAGTTATAGTTCTACTTATTTAATTTCTATTTTTGGTTTGCTTATCGTGCTTTGAAGAAAAGTAGGTGGACATGTCTTGCAGTAGTTGTGAAGACTCTCCTCCGATAGAAATAATGATGCTCAGGGACCACATACTAACCTTCAAACATCTGGAAAGTGAAAGGATTCGTGAAACGTGGCTAAGATTTAAATCACTGCTGGCTCATTACCCGGCTCATGAACTTCCTGATGTAGTTCTTCTAGAATACTTTTACAGAGGTCTTAGTCCAGGGAACAGAGTGTTGGCTGATCAACTCATCCCGTTGGTATTGTACAACAGTCTTATGCTATAGCAGCCCAACTTCTTAATCGCATGGCTGGGACAAGCCAAGAAGTTGAGAGGGATTTCAAATTAACCGCACTGGTAACATAGCTGAACGAGTTGGCCACCAAAATATCAGAGGTGGAAGACCAGTGCAAAAATAAAAGAAGGTACATACCCCCTCATGAGCGGAAAAAGTCTAGAGATAGGGAGGACAATCGTGTCGAGGACACACTACAAATTATTCTCCAAAAGATCACCGAACAAGATCGAGTGTTGGAGGAGATGAAGGAGAATATTGAAGTGTTGAATCAGATGATCGGCTTTCATTCTAGATCTATCTAGCTGATCAGGACACTCATGAGTTATGCAGTGCCTCCTCTCCATCAAAATGAACTATTGGGGTTGCCTAGTAGCACTAGGGCCAACCTCAATGATGGAGAGTGAGTAAGGACTTGCGTCGTGCCACGACGTTAACTAAGGTGTTACTTGGGAGGCAACCCAAGACCCTTTATTTCTTTATTTTTGTTTTGATAAATAATGGTGTGTTGATTGTGTAGGTTAAAGTATGGGAGATGTTTGAATAATGCAGATTGGTGAGCTAAAGTCCAGTCGGCGAAATGCCGAAGAGGTCGGCGACCTTGACCTAGGCCGCCGTAGACTCAGGACAACTTTAAGGTAGAGTGTGTAAAACTCGGCGAGCCTAGGAAATTATTGGCGATTCGTCGACTAGGTCGGCGACCACAATCTAATCCGCCATTTGGACCCCCTCATTAACTAGAGTCCTGTAAAACTCGGCGAGATTCTCAACTAACACCACTCCCCGGCGGCGGTGCCATTTTGATTGAATCATGCTATCAAGACACTACTTCCAGTTCAAGTGCCAACGATCGTGAGTAGTAATATAACCCAACCAAGGGTTGGGCTCGAGTCCCAAGGAAGCAGTTAACAATTTCAAATAGTAAAGTAAAATCTAGTTCTAACTAATCATAGCTAAAAACATTATCGAAGAAAAACATTTCAAATAAAAAAGTGACATGAATGTGTCAAATATAAATTGGGGTTTTTGTATTGATTAATAAGCAACAACATCGAAAAATATAAAAAATGCGAGTTAAGGAGACAAGATTCTTGGGATGTGATAGGAATACGGGATAAACTAGACTATCGGGTACATGCTTTTGATAGTAACTTGTTGAACATTTGTGACTAGGCTAGACTTTAGTGGGGATAAGCTTTCTCTCGAACAACTTACCCCGAATCAAATCGATTTTCTCAAACACCGATTTGCCGTGTTAAGCACAACCTCCACCTTAGCCCATTCACTCTCTTGAGCTGAATGTGTGGGAGAAGGACTACGATTCACTCTCTCGAGCTGAACCCATGTCGACCCAATACCACTGGCTATCAATTTAGTAGTCTTAGTTTTATGACCTCTCTCTCGAGCAAGCCAAAAACACTAAGATGAAATCGTATTTGCAACTACAATCTCATTAAGTTCATACACAACTACTAAACGAAATCACATTTAACAACAAATAAACTATCAACAAGCAAGACCCAATAGTTAATCTAACCCATATTCACATAATCACACCCCAAGAATTGTGGTTTTGGCTAGTCATGAAATAGAGATATAAATCGATACCAACAAGTGTTTCCATCAAGTGGGTATGATAAAAAATGTCTTTACACACGTCTAGGATGAAGATCTAGGATTCCCACTTCCAATTTCTTGAAATTGAAAACCTTCAAATCTTCAAGATCAAGTACACATGTCTCTAAAAACTCTAAGAAAACTTAAAATGTCTAAAAACTCAATATTCTGTTCTGAAATTGATTTCTAGATACTAAAACTAATAATTCAAACTAGTATTTATAGTTGTCAAAAAGTGTGCTCCGAAGGTCCACTCGGTGATCCACCCTTTGGTATGGTGCATCGCCTTTCTACATTAGCCTTTAGCAGATTTGGGTTCTATAACAATACTGCTAGACGATGCGTCGACTGCTCCTTTCCACCGCCGAATTGATCTTTTCCTTCAAGGCTCAGGACACTAGAACATTAGGCGAGATTAAAGCCATTCTGCAACTTGCTTAATGCATTAGGCGATCCTCAAGCCTTCTTTTCTTTGTCTTTTCAGCCATTTTGTTCCTTTTTGCCAAGTAGTGTTCATACTTTGCCTCAAACTCCAAATACCTAAAACTTAAGGTTTTACATCAGATATTGAGACAAAATATGCATTTGAGGACACTAATTCAGTCATAATATAGCCCCAAATGAGTCTAAATCGTGGACTCATCAACACCCCCAACTTAAACTTTTGCTTGTCCTCAAGTAAAACTCGAGTTCAACGGTTCAAAAAGGATGTCTCAAACAGTGCTACACAAGACTCAATCATGAATGCATACAAAAAGACTCAACTTCATTATGCAAAGATCAATTGTGCACTCAAAGATTCAAGTTGTGACTCACCATTATCAAAGAATTCTCAAGCTCACAATACTTGCTTCAAATGCTCAAACTCAACAAAGGTATTCAAATGCCCTCACACAAAAGAATGATTACATTTTCACACAAAATGGTTTAATCATTAAAAGTTCCGAAATCAAGACCAACACTCACACTCACAAATATAAACACAATGCATGAATTCACCTATAGGCTTGCCCGGATTTTCCAATCAACAATTGTTTCAGCTTACTCAAGATCAAAAAGGTCTTTTCAAGGCTTGTAATGGGGCTGAGTGCAAAGGTATGGTCATTTAGGCTTAGTGACTTACATCCTCATGAAATGTGGTGCTCACAACACTCTCTTCCTCTTTCCTTCATCACTTTCATTTGTGCTCACAAGTCATACCATTATTCACTTTCCATGGTTGGTTGGAAACCCCATTTCTTTTAGCATTTTCGTAACTTTATTCCATGACTTCTTCTTTTTCATTCTTTTTTTTTTGTATGGAGGGGTTCCATTTTTTTCAACACCATGGGTTAAGGGGTATTTTCTTGCACTTCTTGACTTGCTTTCTCTTTTCACCACACCCCCAACTTAGGCTTTTGGCCTAAGTGGGCTATTCAATCAGCCACAAATCAAGAGGATTATAGGTAGTGGATTAAGAAAGGTCATGCTTTTATTAGGTTTCTTCCATGGAAGGCTAAGCCTCAAGGGGTGTTCAAAAGAGGTTCACACACTCATAAGGTAGGCCACAAAAGAGGTATATGTCAAATTGGCTCACACTCATCGAAGTTGCGTAAGATCATATCAAGAGATAACCTTACTTAGTCGACCGGACAACGGGGTAAATTCTAGGTGCTGTCATGAATGGTTCGCAGTAATCTTATCACACAAGGCATCGATACCAAAGTAAAACAAGACTTCACACTTTCACTAGTGTGCAACGCTCATCACAAGAGATTTCAATTCGATACTTTGCTAGTCAAAATGAGATACAAAGAGTTCACAAATTGTCTATGCGACTTCAATTGGCCTCGTCATAGCCGCACATTCATTTTTGTTCAATTGTGAGCACTATTCGAGTCATTGGTATTGATCACAATCGATACTCAAATTTGCAAGTGAACAACCATATTCAATCACAACTAAGGGGTGGAATTTTTTTTCGGACTGCTCGATAATCATTTATAATTTAAACAAAAGGAGATACAAGCTCAAACATCCACAAAAAGCAGTGTATAACACCATTTTAAGTATAACGACCCAAATATATAAACAAAATGCAGGCCTCACTCCACCACAAATAAAAATCATTTGTCCTCAAATGCAAATGAAGCAAAGTATTCAAAAAGTGAAATGAAGTAAAACAGAGAGTGAGGTAAAAAGGGGATCCTATCTAGTCAGCCACTCTATTTGTGTCCGGTGCATCGGTCTAAACTTAGGCATCAGTGCTCGAATTCAGCGTGAAAGGCACAATGGCACCAGACTCATCAGGAGCTGCCATAGGTGTATCTGCCAGAAATCTCCGTACAGTTGAGAAAATTCCCCGGGCCCATGAAGGAACAGAGGTATCTCTTGTGGTAGCCCTCTTGCCCTTGCTTGTACCTCTAGGTGGGTGTTCTTGTCTCTCTGCTTTAGAAGATTTGATCTCTCTTCATTCATTTTGAAATTTAGTGCTCTTATCTTTTGGGGTGGCACGATTTTTCCAGCAACTTTAGGTCTGGCCATGTCTTTAATACTAATAAAAATGATATTGAAATGCTAGGCGGAAATGTAATCCAAATCCGAGCACAACTCAACAACCTGAATTTGGTAATATAGCAAGAAGTAAAAGATACTAAGCGGGTATGAGTTCGGCAAGTTTGAAAGCAAGGGATAATGAATGATTTGAAGTTTTAAACCTTTGGCTCTTTAAATAAACCGTCCAGTTCTCGCCCAATCGGCAAAGTTAGTCATGGTCGCCGATCCACTCGGCAACACACCGAGTGGATACTTACCTTGCCGAGTTTTACAGGACATCCATAAATTTTGGGGTCCAAACGGTGGATTAAGTCGGGATTGCCAACATGGTCGGTAACTCGCCAATAATTTCTTGGGCTTGCCGATTTTTACAGACTTCAATTGAAAGATGTTTTAAGTCAAACGGTGGATTAAGTTGGGGTCGCCGACCTCTTCAGCATTTCACCGACTAGACTTTAGCTCGCCAATCTACGTTTTTCAAACGTTTCACACACTTTAACCTGCACAATCAACACACCATCATTTCAATCAAATAGAAAACATAATGGGTCAATGGGCGAGCTAAGTCGGGCTCGCCCAATCCTCTTGGCGAGTCGCCGATCAGTCGGCAAGTACAATTCTCCCTTGGCTCCTCCCTTGATAGCTACTGTAACTTTCGGCGGTTTGTGGGTCAATGGACGATGTGTCGAATGTCCTCCGTGCTCGCTGAATGGGCAGCCTTCTCTAGTAGCTCATTGGATTAGTTGGCGATCCTGGAATCCTAGCCAAAGGGCATTGGCGAGTCGCCGAAGTGTCCTTCATGTCACGACCCGAGAGCACCCCCTAGTCGTAACCGGCATAATTAGCCCCCGAAGGGGTTGCATACAAGCCACATAGCATACATGAACATAATAGCATAGAAATAGTGCGAAATTTAAAAACTTTTTAAACAACCTCTTAAGACTAGAAAGTCAATCAGTTTTAAAAGAAGTCTTTATACGTAAGTGGAATACTAGTAACACTTAGCCAACTTAGACAAACGTACAAAATAGGGTCAAGCTCCTTTAAACAATCGAAAACACTTAAGTCTATTACATGAATTGAAATAAACTTCTAAGACAGGTGTCCTCGAATGCTTTGAGGATTACCAAAAATCTTGAGATGAATCTACTCCCAAGCTTCAACCTTAAAGATCACCTCACTAGCCCACACCTACACTTTGTAAAAAAAGTAGAGGAAAATATGGAATTAGTACAATTAAGCACTATGTATGGTGACCATGCACTAAAAGAAAACTGCTTATTTAAGACCAACATTTAGGGACGAGCTACTAATTCCGTCTCTAAAGATATATGTATTGGGACGAGATTATATTCCGGTCCTTATTTGTATATTCTATTGTGAAGATACTTAATCCGGTCCCTAAATAACATATTAACTGGTCCCAAATTGTAAAAAAAATTTTTAGCACCCGACTTCCAGCCATTCCAGCCAAAATTTAATATTAAAGAATTAATTTTTTTTTTTTGTTTTTTCACCAAAATTCAGGCGCCAGTTCTTTATTAGCCAAAAAGGAAAAACCCTTGGGTAAAACGTAAAAAGGAAAAAAAACTCTTCAGCTCCTAGTCGCAACTTCCTATAGCTGCTCAATCGATCGTTGTTTCTCAACTACAGCGTCCGACCCAATCTAAACATCAAAGTACTTTTAATCGCAACTCTGTCTTCTTACTTGTTTAGTTGCTGCTCACCTGCTCGGTAAAACAGATACACATTTGCTTCTTCTTCTAATCAAGTTCTATTGTTTCGAATTCCATAAACTATATTGATGGATTTTTTATTGTTTTATTTAAGTTACTCTTTTTCTTGTTCTTCTGATTTTCTAACATTAGATAGTTTAAAAGTTTCTTAATCTGATCTGTTTTCTTATGCACAATCAGTGAAAGGTTATTAGGTTGAGTTTCTAATAGTGACTTGATTTTGTTAATTGTTGTATGTGACTAAAGATTCATCTTTTGTATAGAGTGCATATTTTATTTAAAAAGTCTAATTGTTTCGCTAACAATATATACTAGTTTTCTGTCTTCGATGGTGATATTTTGCGAGCAAAAAAAGAACTAGACCTGTTACATATAACTTTTAAAGTAGGGGAGGCGAGACTCGCAAATAGATGTATTGTATCTATAAGGTCCATACCTTTTCCATACAGGTTATTAAGCAAGAGAAATATGTGTGTGTGATATTTATATACTTGTTATTCTTTTTTTTTTTTTTTGCTAGAACAGTCATTTGTTATATTATATATAATAAAGGGTAGTATATAGTAGGAAAATATAAAACTGCAGCAGGTACATGCACCATGTTTATTTAAGTACTAGGGACATAGGGAATAAAATGAGGGGGGGGGGTACATAGGTGGTAAGGTCATAAACTGAAGAGTAAGCTAAGGACTTGCCATGCTTCGCCAGTGCATCTGCCATAGTATTTATAGTCCTATAGATGTGGCGAAGTTCATTGCTCGGCAATTAAGCCAACATGTCTCTGTAGGTAGATAAAATAGTGAGATACTTTGGGTTATTCAAGTGTAATAAATCAAGCAGTACCTGTGAATCAGTTTTGATAATTAAACGGGTGAAATGATGTCGCAAGGAGCAGTCCATGGTATAGGCCAAGAAGTTCAGTGTGGACCACCTTAGTGCGATGAAGTGGTTGGGTGTAACCAAATACCCAAACAACTGCAACACCTCTAACAGTAGTGTCTAGGTCGATGGCTCCATCAATATTCAATTTAAACCAATGCAAGGGATGAAGAGTACAATAAGGAGATACGCAGGAGCATTAGGTGGATGTATGGGTAGGGGAGCAGCCAAGGCAGTATATTCAGCGACTTGAAAGAGGAGCTCGCGTGGGGAAACAAAGTCATGATGGGCATTAAAAACATTATGGTTACGATTAAGCCATATATTCCAAAGAATATAGGGAATAAGGATAGCAAAAGATATGTCAAGAGAGGGGGTGAGCGAGATTTAGAATTTTGCATATTTAGTATGCAAAGTTTTTGATTATTTGAACCTATAACTAGCCTTACTGCTTGCTGAATGAACATTCTCATTTTACTATTTTTGCTGTAAGAAGTTATTTTCTGCTACAACCAAGTGATCATAACAAATGACTTTCTAACATCACTTGCATAAGCTTCAAGCATATATGTTCTCACTTGTATTGCCGTTTATTGTGTTCTACTTTTCATGTTGAAGTTAAATCTAATGGAGGACTCATATACTGGAGTTTCTACATATATGTGAGAATATTTTTAGCTCCTTGTAGATGAAAAAGGCCAAACCTTGCATTTTGTAATGGAGTTGAGGTTTGCTATCCGTCTAGTTCAATTACTATTACCCTTTCATTAAGCAATCTAATTGTCACTTCGTCAAATTTAAAGAGGAAGCATCATGATGAACCTAAAAAGAACAAAATTGATTTATTTGGCATTAGAATTTAATTCTATATGTATTTCCAGTGGCTAACTACATGTGAGGTATTTTGTGTTCCATAAAGTATTGCTTAGTTGTGAGTTGTAATTTTGTGTTCCAGAAAGTATTTCTGGTGGGAAATTTTGATTTGTGTTCAATTTTTGATTTTTGACTCTTTTTGCAGGTTCAAGATGAAACCATTGAAAACTAAAAATGAGGTCGGTTCTAATATGAAGAGTACTATCAGATATATATTTGTCGCGCCTGGTGCTATAGGAAAAGGGCGGGGACGGGGGCTTAAATCTTTGGGTGAGAAAGGGAATATGCCATCTAAGAGTTTCTTGCCTCAGTCAAGTGATCTAGTTGAAAAGTACATCAAAGAAATTGAAACAAGTAAGATATTTTGTATTCTTTTACTTCACCCCATAAGCAAAATCTTGAATTGTATTGAAGAGAAGAATCTTTTCCTGCTTTCTGTATTTAATTGTATTTTTACTTGGTGAGTGAGTTTTACCTGGTGACTGAACCTATTGTTTACATAATCTCGAACAAATGATTGAACTTTTAATGTAGAAACAACAACCTGAGTCTCAAAAATAATCCCCTGTTGCATCTATTATGAAGCATTTTCAACTCCTTCTTCATATATTTAATTTTTTCACTACTCTTAGCATTGTACAACCTCTTATATGTGCTTCCTACCTTGTCTTAACTATATTCTTGAATGATGGATGCGCACTCCAGAAAATATAAAGAATTTCTATTGTATGAGAACCCAAATCTTTAAATTATTGAATTTATATGATTCTGAATGGAGTGGTATGGTCAGTGAGAATTCCGACAGTGATCCAAACTAGCTTGAGTATTGAGGCATGGTTGTAGTTGTATTACCAAGTGATTTGCATGTGCAAACCCTCTGTGACTTCAACTTTTTGTTCCCGGTGCATCTCTTACTCTTTAAGTGCACTAGAAGGTTTGTCTTAACAACTGTATAAATGAACTATCATGGACTGTTCTGATGCCTTAGGAAGTTAATTGTGGTGATCTAGAGGAAGAATAATAGGAGTTGGTGGACTAGGTATGGGGAAATGATGAGAGCTGAGTCACAATGAATTAATTCCTTTTGATTATTAAAGTTCTTATTATGGTGCCATGGGAACTAAGTTTTTTCATAACTTAGTATGATTTTCTTTTTTAGATAGCAAACTGGCTGTTGTTTTGTTTTATTTTTCTGGGAAATGGGTGATTCCTAGGCAGATTGGGGAACTGTATGGTTAGTGAGCAACTTTAAGACATATTCATCTGAGGAACAAGTCATGTTGCTGCAGGCATCTTTCATTAACTCCAGCTGCTGCAGGCATCTTTGATTCTTTTCGGTATCACCCAGCTGAGTCCAAAACTAGAAAAGAAAAGAAAAATCCTCCAGGAAAAGGTGTTTATTTGTTTCAATATGCTGATGGTACATATAGCATTTGTGAACTATGTCAAAGGACCTTCTGCAACAGTTTTCTTGAGTGAGGCAGTATAAACTTCTAATGGACTGAAAGATGCCTGCAGCAGCAGGGCTTGGTCCTAGATGAACATGTCTGAAAGTTTCTCACTGACCATACAGTTTCCCAACCTTTCATAATAGCTAAATCCTCTCTAGCAGCCTCAGTCCCATGAGAGTGAACCTCTGGACTGCACATCTATCATATAGTTCCAAAGTTCCCACCCTTCAAACATTTTAATCTCAAACAAATGATTTTTTTTCCAGGTTCTATAGAGAACGACAGAGGACAAGGACTTAAAAAGGCTACCATCTTCACTTGTTAAGGAATGCAAACGATATATAAGAACTCCATGGTTCATGTGAAAGAGAACATGCATATTAATACTTCATTTCCTACATCTGCTATTCAAGTTGAGAAATGCACCCCAGAAGTTGAAACAAGTAAGATTTTTTCAAACATGTATTTTTTGTAAATCTGTTATATTTTTTTTTTTTTGATAAACTCTTATATTACGTTTAGTGCGTCCAACAGCTATAATAAAGGGACTAATAGAAAAAATCTGGATCTTTGAGCTCATCCTTAGGATTTTCTGAATTTGAAGTAGGATCTTTTAACAAGAGTGGTGTTTGTGCTAATCAACATATGCAAACTCCTTCTAAAAGAACAAAATTAAGTTCTACCTTCTCCTCTAGTCAGGAAATGCAAAAAATGAAAAAAAAAATTCTTGAGAAAGAGGATATGCAAACCAATGTTTCATTGCCTCCATCTATTGATCAAGTTATGAAACACTCTCAAACAACTGAAAAAGGTATAATATCTTAAATTCATATATTATTAAGTTTTTGAATTGAGTTTGATTGCTATAGTTTTATCAAATTATGCAACTGTAGGTTCATCTAATCCTACAAAGGTAAAAAAAGTTCGAGGAAGCAACATGTGCAAAGAAGTTGCTTCACTTGAAATTGGACAAAAGTTGAAAGTAACCTTTTACAATAATCGAACGGTTGGAAAAAATAGCAATCTATTTTCGAGGCATTTGGGAAAAATTATTCGTGATCGTAATATTTGTCCCTTGGGAGTATCATCGTGGCATGATATTAAGCAAGAAAAAGTTGAATCATATGTGGGCAGCCGTTGAGGTAATAAATATACACATGATTCATATTATTTAGTGCTACCGAATATGTCATGTGTTCTTGTCCATTTAGCTAATGCTTCTTATTTTAGAAGTCTATCTACAATAGCTAGTATCGATAATCAATTGTAATAGATAAATAATCTGTAATCAAGTACCTTAGAGTGTTTTTATAATTTGGGAACCAACTGTTCAGAAACAGAGATCAAACTTGTAGATAATAACTCAACTCATGTTTCAATTGTTGTAGCATAATGAATGATCATCGTGATCATATCTTGGGATGGATGAATGAGTTATGGAATAAATGGAGAGGACACTTGCATGCAAAATATGTGAAGGACAAGCCAATCCAACAGTCTCTTAAGAATGTCCCAAGGGGAGTAGACAAAAAAGAATGGGAATGGTTAGTAAATGAGCATTTTGCTTCTGAAAGTTTTCAGGTATGCCTACTGAATTCATAGTCTACTTTGATAGCTTCTCTTTTTTGCATTTTGCTTTCCCTCCTTAGCACCTTATATACTTGGTAACAAATCTAAGTATAGAACATCTTAGGAAGATTTTGGGTGTCTTGGTCCACACCCGTTTTGTCAAGAGCGGATCCCTATTTGGAAAGTATATCCGCAACTATATTAGCTATTCAATTGAATGATCATTGCATGTTCAGCTTACCAAGTTAGTAACAATATACCTGATTTTTTTAATTTATTATATTTATAGTTAGTGACTGTAGAGATGGGATCTGTTTTTGAATATCTGCACTACTGAACTTTCTTTAATTGTGATGGGCTCTGTTTTTCATTTTCTGCATAACGGCAAAAATTTTAGTTTTAAATTTTCTGCACTGCTGCCAGCTTCTCTATTTTACCATGTTCTACCTGATTGTTGTTCGTCCTACTCATCTCTTAAGATATCTTTTCTGCACTGCTGCAACATAACCTTATTTTTAAATTTTCTGCACTGCCAAAAAAGTTAGCATACTACCAAAAAATAAGACAAAAACCATTCTTTAAGATTAAATCAGTTATCATCAGTTTTCCATCGAACTAGGGAAGAGTTTCTTACGTCAAATTGCTCAAAAAACAATGTAACCTAATAGAGAAAGAGGAATGAAGTGTGCAGAAAAAAGGTTAGTGGAATGGAGGATTTGACCAACTTCACATCAACACATCCTTAAACAAAAGGTGAGAGCTCCACTTTAAATGTTCAATGAATGAAGCCACCTTTTCTAAAAGACCATGAACTAGATTGTAATTGAATATCTTGACACTGTAGTAGTCCCACATATTGCAGTAGGATCCATCACGACAATTGCAAACTCCCTTTTACACTAGTGGTGAGTAACTAAAGCAATAGCAATTAGACAGTGAGGACAAGAGATGGTAAAGAAAGTATAACCCTCTAGATGTTATGGAAATTAAATTGTGAAAGCTCTTTAATTTTTCCAGTTATTGAAGCACCTCTTGCAACATACTAGAAAGAAATCATATATGCAAGAACAGGGCAACCTGAATATCCCATTTTATCAAAATCCATTGCGAATTCCTCGAAGAAACTCCATTCAAATGGAAGAAGTTCAAGGATCATCGATACTTGTACTACCATTTCTCATCTTTTATTTTTTGGTATGTATCCATGTGTGCAGTCTTTGAATGTTGAAGGAGGGATTAACTTCCAATCTAATTTGGGATTGATATACGAACTTCATTTGGGATTGATGCATTGTTGATTGGTATTAACTTTGCATTTTGCTTTCCAGAATTACGATTACCTTTCTTTTTAAGTGTCATTGTTAGTTAGATACCGTATTTGTTAGATTTGTCAATTATTGGGTATTGATGGTATGATCTTCTAGCAGCTGTTAATTCATTGTATCTGGTTTTCTGAGGTTCCTTGAATTTACTTTGATCTTCCTTGTTCGGAATTTTTGAGGGAAGGGGAAATTTTGACTCGTTGAGTTAGTTTACCTCAAATCTTGTTTCTCCATTATGATAACTCTCCCTTGGACATGCAATTCATGTTTATCGTGCTCCTAGAGAGGGTTATTAGTAAGTGTCGGGTGTATATATCTATTTCACGTAAAATTTCCTGCACAACTGCAACATAACAGTATTGCTGCCAGCTTTTATTTTTTTTTTTACAGTTTTCTGCCAAGTTGTTGTTCATCCAGCTCATCTCTTAAGCTATCTTTCTACTCATTTATTTCTAATTTTTACTAAGCGTTATTTAGGTGTGGTTCTCCAAAATAGATGTTGGATTCTTAATTGAAGTATCTGAAAGTTTTTCTAATAGATTTTTTTCTTATTTTTTGCAGCTTTTGTAGATGTTTCTAGATATCACATGACAAAGACTAAACTTTAAGTTTTTTGCTCAACTTTTGTTCATTCTTCAATTAAGATACAAGCTTAGAAGATGGACTTATAACTCATTCTTACTTTGCTATGAATGTAATGCATAACCTTGGATGTTATCTAAGTACGCAAATGTTGAAACTTACATCATGTGATGCTCACAAGTTTATTGTAATCAATCGCACTCTTTATTTCTGTCTCCCAACAACCCTTTCTATATCATTTTTTGTATCCAGATTTTTAGTTGTAATTAATGTGATATTTGTTAGATTCTTGTGATAATGGTGATTAGTTAGAGACCATAATTATTGACTGTCTCTAAAGGTCAATCTAGGACGACAATTGTTGCTCGTCTCTAACTCATAAGCTAGGACTAGAATTGATGCTCGTCTTTAAAGCAATAGGACCAGTTTGTTATGGTCGCTAGAGCTATTCTACGACCAGATTGTTAATGGTCTCTAATGCTATTCTAGGACCAGGTCACACTCGTCTCTAAAGAGTTTCTAGGACTAGGTTGCGGAAGGTTGCAAAAGAGGTTTAACGACCTAAAAGTATTTCACGACCAGGCCATTTGAGACTAGATCGGCAGTCTCTAAAAGTATTTCACGACCAGTGTTTTTTGTCGTCTCAAAACCATTTAAGGACCAGTTTTTTGAACTCGTCCTTATTGACCAATAGCGACGGCACTTTCTAGGACGAGTGAGGACCAGACTTTTCTGGTCTCAATTGCTCGGTTCGGAACAAATTTCAACTTTTAGGGACTAGATTTCCCTTCCTTAGAGGCTGATTTTCTTGTAGTGATGCAAAAACATGCTTTAAAAGGACATTTATTTGAAAGCAATGCAAGTATGTCATTTTTGGTAAAACTTCATGAAATACAAGTATAAGAGTCACAATACTCAACCATATGCAATCATGCAAGTTATACGCCATTCAATACATATACCACATGTAAACCATCCATTTACCTTTTAACATTCACCTCAAGTAACCATTAGACAACACCTTATGCAATGTTAATCACTCCTTTATCTTTGACCCTCCACCTAAGGCTATCCCAAGACCTACCTAAGTAGGACATGAATGGGCTGCCCATACAACCTCTTCACACATACCTAGGTGTTCCTCTAGACCACCAAAAACAAGGATCCTTCTTCTTCAATACAAGGTAGGGTCATTCTTTCTAGCTTAAGTGGATTCCACTAGCTATAGACCTATGCGGGCGCATAGTTAAGGGATATGGAGATTGCTACTAGACACTCCACCTTTACTCACGGGGAAGCATCCATCTCAAGAGGTTGCTACTAGACACTCCACCTCTATTCACAGGGAAACATCCACCCCATTTCATATCCTCTCAGTGCTAGGCATTATTCCCCACGGAGTTAATCACATTCATTACTTTCATTCTTTATGGGGTGAGGATCACTACTAGACACTCTTCCTCTACTCACGGATGAGCATCCATCCTAACCCACCATTCATTCATTGGAAAGCTCTTTAGGAATATTGAGATTGCTACTAGACACTCCACCTCTACTCACGGAGAAGCATCCATCTCAAATCCCCCATTCATTCATTAGAGTTCAATTGAAAAAGCCTTTCAATAGACCCATATTCATTACATTAACATTAACTTCATTCACAATTCATACACAAACATACTTCACATTAACATTCTACATCAAGACAACACTTCACTTAATCCTCTAATGCCTTAAGGACCATGATCACAATACATACAAGAGATAAGCACTTCCACCATAAGTGGATCAAACCAAACAAGAACAATTTCATAATAACCAAGAAGTTAGGTCAACTTACTCTTCTCCAATGCCACAATCCACATCATTCAACCTCCAACAATTCCACATAACAAGAGAATTTACCCGTTATCATGCCCACAAGGCCAATATCACCAACTCATTCATACATTAACAATTCATCATAGATAGAAGTAGATAACAATAGAAATCGATACTATAATATAATCTAAATACAATTCTATCAATGAACAATCATGGTTATCAACCCACTTTACAAGCCAATTTAGAAGATTTAGGGAAACATGGGTTTTTCAAGAATTCCATAGAAAATCAACTTAAAACAGTAAACAAACATCAATTCACCATTATTATGACTTTAGAAACCATTTTCCATTGAACCCATGCTAAGAATCAAAATTTGGAAATTTGATCTTTCAAAACCCTTTTTGAAAACCTTTGATTGGACTCCTTGAATGAGAGGGTAAACAAGGATGAAGGGAACACCATACCTAGGTAATTAAAGCCCACGAAAAATTGAAGAAAAAACACTTGAATTCCCTTCTCCTAGCTTGAATTGGACCTTGCCCTTCAATGGTGTTCTTGAGAGAATATATTTGAGAGGGAAGGGTTTGATTTGAAGAATGAGGTCTAAGTGAGGGTTTCCATCTTTTAACTAACTTAAAAATACCCTAAAATAGGTAAAATAACCGTCCATACCCTTTAAAAGACTTGGGGTGAATTTACCAATTCACCCCTCTAGTGGCCGAAATAATTGACAACACACAGTTCTTTACCAACGGCCACCACCCACGGACCGTGGGTGGTGTGACAGACCGTTCTGTCACTTCGTGGAAAGGGACTGAGGCCCCTCCATGGAGGCCAAGCCTCTACAGGCTAAGGTGGGGGCGAGGGATCCCACCAATGGGCCGTTATCCTAGTGACGGAGCGTCACTCTAGCTCGTGGGTCACCCCACTGTTTTTGGCACCCTTGGGGTTGAACTTAGGGTCCTCCTCAAGGACCCTTAGGGTGGTCCTTGGGGATTCGTACCCAGACATTTCACACTGATTTTAGACACCAAACCACACACCAAAACAAGGACAACACACAAGGACACACTAGCACACAAATGACTAGTTTCCGAACGTCTTGGTCGTCCTTTGACGTTTGACCTCAAAACTCTTTAAAACAACTTTTAAAAGATACATCTCAAACTTATAACAAGTTATCAATTCATAAAACACACATGAAACTCTAGTTTATCCTATTTCTTTTTAGGGTTTTACCACTTCAGCTCGCCGAATGGAGCACATTCTTCACTTGCTCCTCCTTGCTTCGTTAGGCCTCCCACGCTCCAAGCTATCATCCAAGAATGGTGTTGCCCAACTGGGAGTTCCTTCAAGGGTGCATATGTTCCCATGCAGGGCATGGAACCCCCTCCTTGGCATTCATACATGCCAAACAACCTCCATCCTTGTGAACACTCCATCAAAGCATTGAAGTTCGTGAATGAATAGCCTTGATGTAATCCGTATTACATAATTCTCCCCTTCTTGAAAAGGATTCGTCCTCGAATCCATAGGGGAAGCAAACAAGAACAAGATCCTCATGGCATAAGGGTTAGCGTTAGCAATAACAAATCCAACACCATGCTAAGGATGCACAAACTTAACATATAACCAAGCATCACAAATATCAACCAAGGGTATGTACCCCATCAAAGTAATAGATACTTGGCTAAGTAAGAAACATTGACAAAGGGGTAGAGTGAAGGAACTAATACACTTAAACAAATTCATATGTAAGCCCTCATTGGTTCCATATACAAACAAGCACAAAGCATCCCTTATGTCAAACAACAAAAGAACACTCTCATACCTAAGTGAGAAGGTATAAGTAGTGTTGACCGAAGTTAAGACCCTATCCAATGCACTAGATAGCTTCAACAAAGTGATTATTCCCAATTCAGGAGCAAGTTCAAGGACATAAGTATTCCCCACCCAAATTGGTAAACATACCTCATTCAAGCACATTGTCTCAAGTGATAACACCAAAGAAGAATCATGCAAATGACAAACGGTATTACTACCACACTCAGCACACTTAAAATTGACATCAGGGTCAAATGGAAAAGGATTGCATAGCATCAAGTCAACGAGATTCTCATTTGCCCAATTTATACCACTACTAACATAAGATATGCAACCCACACAAGTATGAGTATCATCATATGCAAGTAGATAAAAGTGAGTCCTCAAATCCAAACCTTGTAAAACCATATAGATCATAAGCAAGAAGCTTATCCTCTTAGCATGAGGGGTAGTACATAGGTTAGCATTAAAATAATTTAACCCAGGGGACTCAACCTCAAAGCACAACCAAACATTCTCTATTGTCATGGCTATTAAGCCCACAAATGGAGAACAAGGACAATGGTTATTCTTCTCAACAACATGGTAGTACCACCCAAAATATGATACTCCCACCAGTTCAAATACCTTTAAGCATCCACCGGGATCAAAAGGATAGAAGGCCCACATAACTGGATCAAGTGCTCCTCCATTTATTAGGTGGGCACTCGTTCATCCCAACAACATGAACTTCATCATATGTAAACAAGTAATAAAGAAAGGTGTCTCGTAAATCAACCTCCTCTAGGATGTTTTCATAGGTATGACTACCAATAGGCTCAAAAACATTGGTCATACTATCAAGGAGTGAAACACACCAAGAAGAAGAAGAAATAGGAAAACAAACACCACCTTCCCTCATCACATTCCTTCCCTACAAGAGTAATCTCAACTTCCAAGAAGAGATTGCCATCTTTGGGAGGAAAGGCTTCACACCATAGTGGATTGCCATAGACAATATAGTTATTAAGAACTACACTTCTCTCAAGATTCACACCACTAGGTACATCACTAGGAGTGATTTCATCATATTCAAATGAGATATTGTACTTAAAGAGGAAATGATCAACCATTAGGGAAGAATTAAAACATTCAAATTCACCCTAAAAAAAACACATATCATTTTTTGAAGCATGTTCAAGCGGATGATCTCTATGAGCAAAGCAAACAATCAGATCTTCCACAATAGATATGCTCATAGAGTCACTCCTATTCAATTGATCAATATTATCATTAGTACCACTAACTTAAGGTTCCTTAATCATATTACAAGAACCTTCAACTCGTGAACTACACTCACAAACAGGTTGATCAATACAATCTGTCATACCCCAACCCTAGGTGAGGCGGACAAGTATCATATGAACACATGCTTTACAAGTGACCTATGATGAGAAAGTAAACTACTATGCATATGTATTTACTAATGAGAAGTTTCGTATACAATACATGTCGACTAGCTGAACCGATACATGTGACAAGTGAAACTATGAATACAAATGATAGCTTTACAATGTCTACAAAGCCTCTATTGTAATCCGTGACTGTACCACTAGGAAAATACGCATAGTAAAGACTCGGGAAAGCCCCGAATCAACCTGGAGCTCACCAGCAACCGCTGAGTATACATTAGAGAGATCTATTAGTTGAATACATGTACCTGCAACATGAAATGCAGCGTCCCCAATAAGGGACGCCAGTACGAAAGAATGTACTGAATATGTAAGGCATAATACAACCATATGTAAAATAAGAGCTCAAGTGAAACCAAATACCAATAGATAAGGATTAGAGACTTGTGGAATCATGTATGTTACATTCTTTTCTTTACTTTGCGGTACATTATAATCTTTATAAGGCATATAATACAAATGACCATATGATCAGTGGTAGAAGAGGATGACCCATGCTAGGCATTTTAACCCCTGGGATGCTCTTCTCGTAATTCCACAAATTGGGATCAGCCCATGCTAGGTCTTTGCCCCTGAGCTGCCACCCTTCTATACCAATTAGGATCGGCCCATGCTAGGCTTTCACCCCTGAGCTGCCACCCTTCTATACCAATTGGGATCGACCCATGCTAAGCATTTTCCCCTAGGCTACCACCCATAATTATACAGATTGCTTCTCTTAGATTCTTTAATCTTTGAGATTGTTGTTTTTGATGTTCATAACTCTTTTGAGTTGTTCTTCTGATGATCATAACTCTTTTGAGAGTGCTGTTTTGGTGGTCATAATCATTGTTGAGATTTGGAACTATGGACTAGTAGTGGAAGACATACGAATATGGACTTACGATAATGACAATGACGTGGGAAGCAAATGTGACACCAACGTAATACTCAGGAGCTTATATGTCTCAGTGAGCATTTTGACATCTCAAATTGAAGCACATATGAAGTGAAGACATTTAACATTCAGCCAAGAGATTTGAACTCTATATGATAACCAAATGATCACTAACTAATATCAAATACAAGGTATACATGAACGTAGAACCAAGGGAAAATGTGGACAGATTCAACTTAAGGACAGATATATATTCCAAGTAAGTATAAATAAAATGTACAATAGAGCAAGTAGGGATCTTGTGAGGTAACATTAAAGTCTAACACAATGGGAGTAATAACCAATAAAGGAAACATATGAACATGTGAAAAGATGACATATATGATGGAATAGACAATTGAAGCAAGTTGGCAAGATATGGACAGGTTGTATATCCAACATATAAGCATATGTACCATGTGTAATCTAGGATCATTTTGATTTATATAAGGGGAATACGTGCCAAGGGTACTTTGATGATGAAATAAGTTTAAACCTTGCATGCTAGTACTTGGTAGAGTAAGCACATACATTTCGTAATAAACTCATATTAGAGTACTCACTTTAATTCTCCAGGGAGTAGGAACTGCTACTATGGATAAGTCACTACCAAGGGCACTTAGAAAGCTTACTTTATAATACAAATGTTGGATTCATGCCAAAAAATAGGAAATCGAATTGCCTTACATACCTTGCTGCACAACATTGGATATTGCAATGAGTTAACTGTCTTCCTTTCAGATTATTTATCTTGCTAGAAAGAAACCTCACTTGCTAAGACTTGGATTCTTCAAGGTTTAGGTTGTCCTTTCCCCCTTACCTTGATGTTAAATAAGATTATTCACTTGAATTCCTTAAGATGGGAGATGTTCTACCAACTTGTAATTTAAAAACACATGTTTCCTTCAGATTTTAATGGTGAAGCTGTAGACCAGAACTCTTGGAGCTTGGCTTTCCTTGGGAGTAATTTTCTGGAGAATAATTGATGGAGGAGATGTAATGAGCTTGAGTTCTTTACAGGTGCCTTCTGGACGTTTTTAGTTCATAAAATGGAGAAATAATATGGTCCTTTACTTTAAGCAAGCAGGTGCATCACCTCCTTAATTTCTGCCACAAGTTTTTAAGTAGGTGCATCACCTACTTGCCCCTTTTAACTTAAAATTCAGTCCACTAATTCTAAGTAGGTGCATCACCTACTTTCCCTTTTCACTTAAAATGCAGTCCACTAATTCTAAGTAGGTGCATCACCTACTTGCCCTTTTCACTTAAAATGTAGTCCACTAATTCTAAGTAGGTGCATCACCTACTTGTCACCTACTAGCATAGTTTAGTCAAGCAAGCACCTCACTTATTTTACACCATTTTCCCAATCTTAGTATCTTTACAAGACCGTAGCACTAATACGCACTTGACCACTTTGACTTTTACATCCAATACCACCTTTTACTATCTATTCAAGTTTGAATTGTTTTTGAGTTCACTTAGTCGTATATGTGTTGGAAGGCACAGGGTATTACAACTTTAAACCTATTCTATTGTCACTAGTCTCTTAGGAAACCGAATCCATAACTATACCATAAGGTAATTTATAAGCGTCATATACATAGAACTAGTACACATAGAATATGGGGTGTTACATAATCCTTACAAAATAATGAGCTAGCATTCAAAGCATAGGTATCAACATTAGGTGGACATAAATAGATCTTACTTGAATAATCAATTCAGTCATCAACAGGATCAACTAGCGTAGCCACACTCTCAACAAGCACATTATCAATTTAAGGTAAAGAATCAATAGGCTCACATAAAGACAAGCTAACATTCACACTTTGTTCATTTGCAATGGTAAAAGTGTTAAGATTAGCTATTGTACCTTGACGCCCCCAAGAAAGATCTTCTTTACCTTGGATGTTGGAACATCCCATTAGTGCATCCATAACACCTTCGACTGTAGGCTCTTTGATGGGAACTTGTGTTCCTCCATTCATCTTGCTTGTACCTACATAAGAATCCTTACCAAGTGAAGGATGAACAACACTGTTAGATTGAAATTGTGGCAACCCTCTCACTTCACTTCTCTCAACCTCTCATTTTTCCACTCAGAGGTTGCCACCTTGCTTTCCCTTACTCCTGTCAATCTTTTGTCTCTCATTTTTCACCTTAGGAAGAGGAAATAGAGGTGTTCCCCAATGATCCACAACACACTTGTACCCATTCTGCTAGTTTGGGACCCCATGTTCAGTAAACCAATTGGCCCCCAAACTTAAGTGACAAGAAGCCATGGGCAGTATATCACACCAAACCTCATCATAGTATTTGCCGCGTGTGAAAGAATCTCTTACCCCTTCGGTAACCTTACATCCCTCCATGGTGTATGGATAAGTCCTTTGTAGTCGAGGTAGTCCTAAGTAGGCTACCACCTCTGGAGTGATGTAGTTTAGATTGTACCCATCATTGATTACAAGGTCAAGTCCCAAAGCCCTACAAATGCCTACCTTTGTCCTAAGAATTGGTCTTCTCGGATCAACATTGAAAAGGTTTGTGTACCCCTTTGGCACATACCTGAACCTCATCAGCCTCTTCAATTCTTCCCATGTCAATGGGTGGGTATTTCCTTGGAGTGTTCGGAGCCTTCCCTCTTGATTCCACCAACCCAATGCAAGACCTTCAAATTAAAAAGGGCATACAAGGGTCGCTCTTGACCTCTCAAATCATGGGTTTGGAAAGTCTGATCACATTGCCACTCCCAATCAAGATATGCCTCGGGATCACGCCTTCCTTCAAAGATAGGAAAATCAATCCTTTTGGTACGGAGACCCCTTGACACATCCCTCATACTTGCCTTTGTTCCCATATCCCGATAAGTGTGCATTACCTTGAGAAGTATAGGATATAGTATCCTTAGACCTTAGAGTTGCACACTTTCCCCTTCCCCTCGGATGACTTTGACTTGAGCTAGTGTAGCCACACACACTACTTTGACTAGGGTAAGGATTAGCACAAGAGTAAGAATACAAATCTTCACAAGCCTTAGGGGCATTCTCCTCATAATTCTTATATATAAGAGTATTATACCTCACCTTACCTTCATCCTGGAAGTGGGAAGTGTAACATGTTCCGGCATCATCATAGGAACCATCTTCACTCTTGGAGTGAGAGTAAGATCTCTCACACGCTCCCTCATCACCATAGGAGCTTTCACAAGATGATTCTTCTCCTTCTCACCATAAGAGCTATGTTCACCATTTTCCTTATATTCTCCTCTGGAATAGTAGCTCTCATTTCCATTCGGTTCTTGATCATGGCATAATTCATAGCTTCCATAATCACCATCATCCTCACACCCATAGCCCTCATCATCACAATCATAATCTCCCATATCATAGTCACAAGGGTCAGAGGCTATGGAGGACATGTTTCCTTATAACTCTGTGTACCTACAAAGTGACAACTCACAAAAATAACAAACAATGTTAGCGTTAATAAAATGAACTCACAATCGCTCGTGTTTACACACCTTTGATTGCCTCTCAAATTGGTGCGGCTAATGTTGAAGATTGCTTATACTCTGTTGATCACAAGGTCTCAATTTCTACTCTTGGTTAGAATAGATTTTTATTTCAAGAAGAACGGATGACTCAATTAAAGCAAACAGACTTGAGTCAAGAAGTTAACTACGAAGTAAAACGAATAAAAGCACAAAAAGAAAAAGAACTAACAAAGAAGTGAGTTTCAATAACCAATAGTCAACAAGTAGGTAATTACAAGTTGAAAATCAGTTTAGGAATCTTGATAACAAACTAGAATCAAAAGAAAAGAAAAACTAGGAATTAGAACCTGAGATTAAAAAAGGTCATAACATGCATTTCCCATCGCCAAATGGCCTGTTTTATTCGCCAAACATGAAGTTCAGCTCGCTTACTTGAAGATTGACTCGCCAAATGGACAAAGCAACTCGGTGATATGGGAGGTAGTTCGGCGATGCACTGAATGGATTCGGCGACCAAGGCTGAGCTCGTCTAATTTTCCAGTAGAATCACCAAAATGATGGCCAACTCGGCGACCTGGCTGCCCAAAGGACAAGGCACCGAGTGGAATGGGCGATCCAAGTCAGGATTTGCCCAATTTCCTCAAGCTGCAACTGCAAGACTCCGAAAATTGAACCTTAGTGGTCCTCCTCTTCCTTTGTCCTTTAGTCTTTACACATTCAGGTAAATTCCTTTTGTACAAACACCTTTATACCTTCTCTTTCTTCCTTTTTAGAATCAAACTCTTTCTCTTTTGAACATTCCTTCCTTGAAGATTTGAATGGTCTTCAAGAACTTCAAGAACAACTATGAAGACCCAAAAAATAAACCTTTAAGATTTTTAGCACAAAATTTCACGAAATTCGAGATACAAGCTCTCTTAGATATAGGGAACAAACGCCAATACTTTTTAGCACTTAATTCCTTGCCAAATCTTCCAGATTTCAAAATCCATTTTGTCTTCTTCAAAGCTTCTTCAACCTTCAATGGTGGATTCTTTAATAGTGCACCAAACCCTTTCAAATCTCAGCCCTAGACTGAAATAAGGTTAGGGAACACTAATCCAACCTTGGAAACTTCAAACAAGACACAAATCAACAAACCCATTTCAACAATTTGAATAGAGTTTTTTTGTAGCAACAAAACCCAAGACTAGATTCGTAGGAACGAAGCTAGACTCAACTCTGATACCAAATGATGTAATTCTCACAAGAGAAACTACAATATAATGCGGAAATCGAAAGACAAGAAAGTAAGATAGATAGATTGACACAAAAAGAGAAAACAAAGAGCAACCTAAGGGTATATTAAACCCAAAGACCTCAATTCGTTAATCCAACAAGAAGCACCTAAATCTTACGATGACCTTGAGGGAATCAATATCCCAATCAACCGACGTTTCTAAACAAGGTTCAACAAAAGCTTATACCAAGCTTTCAACACTCACACAAAGAGTTTTAGGTTTATAACCACAATATTCAAAATCAGTCTAAGTCTAAAATGAACACCTAAAGGCCTATTTATAGTTTTAGGCATTATTACATAGATGGGCCTAAAAGTGACTCGAAATGGGCCAATGGGTGAGATAAGTCGGGCTCGCCCAATCCTCTTAGCGAGCCATCGATTAGTCGGCGATGTAAATTGCTCCCTTAGCTCCTCCCTTGATGGCTACTGTAACTTTCGGTGGTCTGGGGTCAATGGGTGATGTGCCGAATGTCCTCTATGCTCGCCGATTGGGTAACCTTCTCATGCAGCTTATTAGATCAGTTGGCGATCTTGGAACCCTCGCCAAAGGGATTTGGCGAGTCGCCGAAGTGTCCTTCAGCTCGCCGAATGGAGCATATTCTTCACTTGCTCCTCCTTGATTTGTTAGGCCTCCCACGTTCCAAGCTATCATCAAAGCATGGTGTTGCCCAACTCGGAGTTCCTTCAAGGTGCATATGTTCCCATGCAGGGCATGGAACCCCCTCCTTGGTATCCATACATGCCAAACAACCTCCATCCTTGTGAACACTCCATCAAAGCATTGAAGTTCGTGAATGGATATCCTTGATGTAATCTGTATTACATCACTTGGTTACCACCCTGCCTCGGGTAGTTTGAGCGATAGCCACCACCTTGGTTGGCTATGAAATTTACCTCTTCTTTATATAAGGCTTCAAACTTGGACTCGTCCGGATTAGCACACCCGATATCCATGGCATTGACACTACGAGCACCAGCTCCCATGACATTTTTAGATAACATATCAAGTTGTGTCATGATCTTGGCCATGTTTTGGTCCCTCTCTTGGTCCTTCTCTATCTGTTCCTTGGTTAGCTTGAATGTGAGAGGGGAGACCTGATCTTCCCGGGTATACCACTCCCGGTTTATGGTAGTCATGCCATCCAAGAGCTGATCTGCTATCGCATAAGGTTGTTGCATCAAACCTCCCAGAGAAATTTGGTCAGCAACACCCTTATTTACTGAGTCAAGACTCCGGTAAAAATACTGCAGCAACATGTTATGAGGCAAGCAATGGGTTGGGAATTGAAGCACCAACTTCTTGAATCGCAACCAAGTTTCGTGTATTGGCTCACCTTTTAGAAGCTTAAAGCTCTAAATGCTATCCTGAAGAGTCATCATCTTCGAGGGAGGGAAAAATCGCACTTGAAATGCGTTAAACAACTCCTCCCAAAAAGTGATTGATTCACGTGGCAATTCAGCCAGCCATTTATATTCTTCCCCCATCAGAGAGAATGAGAATAACCTCAACCGGACTGACTCCTGAGAGATGTTCTTGAAGGAGAATGGTCCGCATACATCAACGAAGCTTCGAAGATGTTCATGAGGGTCTTTATGTGCCAACCCACTAAAGAGTCCCTTAGGTTGCAAGAGTTGCAACATAGTGCTCGTGATGTGGAACACTACATTCCCTTCGGCTGGAGGTAAGTGGATGGCACCAATACCTCCTATGAGATGAGGGTCATTAGCATTGGGCTCTTGGACATCGTTAAGATTTCCGATGTCATCCTGATGGCCCACCTGGCTACCATTACTACCATCGACACTTATACTTCTTGTTTCAAGACAAGCAAACAAACAAAACTAAAAATTAAGTAAGTAGAACTACGACTAAGACCTTTGATTGAATCAAGCTATCAAGACACTACTTCCCATTCAAGTGCCAACGATCATGAGTAGTAATATAAATCAACCAATGGTTGGGGTCGAGTCCCAAGGGAGAAATTAACAATTGAGAATCAAATAGTAAAGTAAAATCTAGTTCTAACTAATCATAGTTAAGAACATTATCGAATAAAAACATTTCAAATCAAAAGGTGACACGAATATGTCAATTATCAATAGGGGGTTTCGTATTGATTTATAAGCAAAAACAGCCAAAAAATATAAAGGATGCGAGCTATGGTGACGAGAATCGTGGGATGTGATAGGAATACGGGATAAACTAGATTATCATGTACATGCTTTTGAGAGTAACTTTTTAAACATTTGTGACTAGGCTAGACTTTAGTGGTGATGAACTTTCTCTTGAACAACTTACCCCGAATCAAATTGATTTCTCTCAAACACTGATTTGCTGCGTTAAGCACAGCCTCCGCCTTAGCCCATTCACTCTCTCGAGCTGAATGTGTGGGAGAAGGACTAGGATTCACTCTCTCGAGCTGAACCCATGTCGACCCAATACCACCGGCTATCAATTTAGTAGTCTTAGTTTTATGACCTCTCTCTCGAACAAGCCAAAAACAATAAGATGAAATCGTATTTGCAACTACAATCCCATTAAGTTCATACACAACTAATAAACAAAATCACATTTAAACAACAAATAAACTATCAACAAGCAAGACCCAATAGTTAATCTAACCCATATTCACATAATCACACCCCAAGAATTGGGATTCTAGCTAGACATGAAAAAGAGATAGAAATCGATACCAATAACTGTTTCCATCAAGTGGGTATGATTGAAAATGTCTTTACACACGTCTAGGATGAAGATTCTTGGATACCCATTTCCAATTTCTTGGAATTGAAAACTTTCAAATCTTCAAGCTCAAGAACAAATGTCTCCAAAAATCTAAGAAAACTTAAAATGTCTAAAAACTGAGTATTTTGTTCTGAAATTGATTTCTACATACTAAAACTAATAATTCAAACTAGTATTTAAAGTTGTCAAAAAGTGTGCTCCGAAGGTCCACTCGGCGCAATTAGTCGGGATCGCCGATAAGCCCTTTTGTATGGTTCATCGCTTTTCTGCATTGTCCTTTAGCAGATATGGGTTATGTAGCAAAGGGCGATAAAGTACAGCTTTGCGGAACTGCTCGGCGATGCACCGACTGATCTTCTCCATTGCCGAATTGATCTTTTTCTTGAGGGCTCAACACATTAGAACATAAGGCGAGATAAAAGCCATTCGGCGACTCGCCTAATGCATTAGGCGATCCTGAGGCTTTCTTTTCATCGTCTTTTCAGCCGCCTTGTTCCTTTTTGCCAAGTAATGTCCATTCTTTGCCTCAAACTCCAAATACCTGAAACTTAAGGATTTACATCAGACATTGAGCCAAAATATGCATTTGAGGATACTAATTTAATCAAAATATAGCCCTAAATGAGTCCAAATCGTGGACTCATCAACACCCCCAACTTAAACTTTTGCTTGTCCTCAAGTAAAACTCAAGTTCAGCTGTTCAAAAAGGATGTCTCAAACAGTGCAACACAAGACTCAATCATGACTGCATACAAAAATACTCAACTTAGTTATGCAAAGATAAATTGTGCACTCAAAGATTCAAGTTGTGACTCACCATTATCAAAGAAATCTCAAGCTCACAATACTTCCTTCAAATGCTAGTTCAAGCTCAACAAAGATATTCAAATGCCCTCACACAAAAGAATGATTCCATTTTCACACACAATGGTTTAATTACTTAAAGTTCTGGAATCAATATCAACACTCACACTCACAAAGATAAACACAATGCATGAATTCACCCAAAGGCTTGCCCGTATTTCCAATCAACAATTGTTTCAAATCACTCAAGATAAAAAAGGTCTTTTCAAGGTTTGTAATAGGGCTGAGTGCAAACGTATGATCATTTAGGCTTAGTGACTTACATCCTCATGAAATGTGGTGCTCACAACACTCTCTTCCTTTTTCCTTCATCACTTTCATTTGTGCTCACAAGTCATCCCATTACTCACTTTCCATGGTTGGTTGGAAACCCCATTTGTTTTTGCATTTTCGTAACTTTATTCCATGACTTTTTCTTTTTCATTCTTTTTTTTTGTATGGAGGGGTTCCATTTTTCTCAACACCATGGGTTAAAGGGAATTTTCTTGCACTTCTTAACTTGCTTTCTCTTTTCACCACACTCCCAATATAGGATTTTGGCCTAAGTTGGCTATTCAATCAACCACAAATCAAGAGGATTATAGGTAGTGGATTAATAAAGGTCATGCTTTTATCAAGTTTCCTTCAAGGAAGGCTAAGGCTCAATGGGTGTTCAAAAGAGGTTCACACACTCACAAGGTAGGCCACAAAAGAGGTATATGTCAAATTGGCTCACACTTATCGAAGTTACCTAAGATCATATCAAGAGATAACCTTACTTAGTCGACCGGACCAACATGCAAATTCTAGGTGTTATCATGTATGGTTCATAGTAATCTCATCACACAAGGCATCGACACCAAAGTAAAACAAGACTTCACACTTTCACTAGTGTGCAACGCTCATCACAAGAGATTTCAATTCGATACTTGGCTAGTCACAACGAGATGCAAAGAGTTCACATATTGTCCATGCGACTTCAATTGGCCTCGTCGTAGCCGCACATTTATTTTTGTTCCATTGTGAGCACTATTCGAGTAATCGGTATTGATCACAACCGATACTCAAATTTTCAAAAGAACAGCCACACTAAGGGGCGGAATTTTTTTCCGGACGGGTTAGAAATCATTTATAACTAAACAAAAGGAGCCACAAGCTCAAACATCCACAAAAAGCAGTGTATAACAGAATTTTAAGCATATCGACCCAAATATATAAACAAAACGTGGGCCTCACCCCACCACAAATAAAATTATTGTCCTCAAATGCAAGCAAAATTATCCAAAAGTCACCCAAAATAAAGACCGAACGGGAGGTAAAGAGAGGATCATGTCTACTCAGCCTCTCTATCTGTGGCCAGTGCATCGGTCTGAACTTTGGCATCAGTGCCCAGAGTCAGCATGAAAGGCACAATGGCAACAAACTCATCAGGAGCTACCACAAGTGTATCTGCCAGAAATCTCCAAACAACTGAGAAAATTTCCCGGATCCATGAAGGAACAGAGGTGTCTCTAGTGGTATCCCTCTTGCCTTTGCTTGTACCTTTAGGTGGGCGTTCTTGTTTTCTCTACTTTGGAAGATTCGATCTCTCTTCGGTCATTTTGAAATTTAGTGCTCTTATCTTTCGGGGTGGCATGATTTTCCCAGCAACGTTAGGTTTGGCCATGTTTGCAAAAAATTTAGAAAAATTAGAAAACATTCGAACAAAAACTCTGAAGATCAGTTATAGACAGACTCGCCGACCCGGTCGCTGAGTCGCCAAGTTGCCTCGGTGAGTAAGGCTTCTCGCCGAAAGTTTCAAAGCCAAACAACATGTATAACATGAATTTCAAGGCAAGATGAGGATATTTGACGAACCACCAAGTGGTTCGGCGAGCTCGACCCAGCTCGCCAAACTACCCAACGTGCCTTTTTTCAACCCAACTTCTCGAACTCAGCCCTGCAACCTCCCAAAATCAAATCAAACAATGCAATGCTCAAATTAGAACTAGATCCATAGCACCCATCACTCCGGAATACTCAGACTTCTCCCGGTTTTGCCAAATTTGGCTATTTGATGACATTTGCCCTTAAGAATGGTGTCACCCATTCTATCATTGAGCAATTTACGTCGTTTAGCACAAACACGGGATACTCAGACTTCACCCAACCAAACTAAACGACAAATAAGTACAATCGACGAAGATTTAATCAATTTTAATGTGTACTTTTATGGGAATTTAACAATATACTCAAAACAAGTAAGATGTTCGAATTTAAAAACAAGAAACAATCATCCTAGCACTACCAGAGAGGCCCAACACACATCACTAAGATAAGATCATAGCAAATAAGTACAGATTCAATAAAATAAATTCGGGGTTTTGAAAAACCAACCTTTTCTGCCAATTAAAATACTTTGAAATGCTAGGTGGTAGTGTAATCCAAATCCGAGCACAAATCAAAAACCAAAATACTTATGGAATGCAAAAATATTGAAAGTATTAACTTGGTGTGAACTTGTGAAGTTTAAAACCGAGGGAAAGTGGATAGTTTGAAACTATAAAACTTTTGGCCATTTATAACCGTCCAGTTCGCGTCCATTCGGTGACGTTAGTTGTGGTCGTCGATCCACTCGGTGACTCGCCTAGTGGATACTTACCTCGCCGAGTTTTACAGGACACCCATCAATTTTGGGGGTCCAGACGGCGGATTAAGTTGGGATCACTGACATGGTAGGCGATTCGCTAATATTTTCCTAAGCTCACCGAGTTTTACAAACTCTGATTGAAAGATGTCTTGAGTCAAAACGATGGATTAAGTCGGGGTCACCGACCTCTACAATGATTCGTTGACTGGACTTGTTGTTTGCCATCCTGCATTTTTCGAACACTTTCCACACTTTAACCTGTACAAACAACACACCATTATTTTATTAAAACACAAATAAAAGCAATAAAGGGTTTTGGGTTGCCTCCCAAGCAACGCCTTAGTTAACGTCATGGCACGATGCAATTCAACGTTCAAACCTCATTATTGGGGTTTGCCGTAGTAACACTAGGCAACCTCTCTTTGTGCTTGAATAGAGACATGACAACATTTGGTTTATTTGGGCGTCTTGTAGTTGAATGATCATGGAATGGGAGGTCGTCATCTGATTCAACATTTCGCTATTCTCTTTTATCTCATTCAACACTCTATCTTGTTCCTCGATTTTGTGTAGAATGAGTGAGAGGATCTCTCCATTTTGTCCACCCTCATGCTGCTTCATCTTTTTACACTTGCGAGGGGGAATGTACTCGCTCTTCTTGTTGGAACTTATTTCCAACTTCATTACTTTCTTGGACAGATCAT
Source organism: Solanum tacnaense (assembly GCA_029582525.1). Lineage (NCBI taxonomy): Eukaryota > Viridiplantae > Streptophyta > Magnoliopsida > Solanales > Solanaceae > Solanum > Solanum tacnaense. The sequence continues at coordinate 7,056 of JAJOOD010011723.1, read as the reverse complement.
CCTGCTGAATCAATAATTCGGCCCATCATTGTCCTTTCTTTGTTTCCTTGTTGGCTTTAATCAAGCCATCAAGACGCTTAACCGCTACTCCATAGGGTTTTTGTGTCAAACACCCTGCAAACAGCTGATTGGCTGCACTTCTATTCTCGGGACCAAGACCTCTATAAAAACATTCCAGCAGCAATTTGTCTGGCAGACCATGATTCGGGAATTGCTGCAGTAATGCCTTAAACCTTGACCACATGTCATGAATAGCTTCGCCTCCTAATTGCTGGAACGTTAGAAGGTTATCCCTAAGATTCAACAATCTCAATAGGGGTGATCTATTTGGTTAACTATTTCACCCTTTACACTCATTCTTACTGTTTTAACACACAAACACAAAAGAAAAAGCTAAAAATTAAGTAAGTAGAACTATAACTAACAAGAACAAAAATTCTACTAAACTAAAGATTCTCAACTAACACCACTCCCCGGCAGCGACACCATTTTTGATTGAATCACGCTATTAAGACACTATTTCCAGTTCAAGTGCCAACGATCGTGAGTAGTAATATAACCCAACTAAGGGTTGGGGTCGAGTCCCAAGGGAGCAGTTAACAATTAAGAATCAAATAGTAAATTAAAATACAGTTCTAACTAATCATAGCTAAAAACATTATCGAATAAAAACATTTCAAATCAAAAGGTAACACGAATGTGTCAATTACCAATGGGGGGTTTTGTATTGATTTATAGGCAAAAAGAACAAAAAATATAAAAGATGCGAGCTATGGAGACGAGATTCTTGGGATGTGATAGGAATACGAGATAAACTAGACTATCGGGTACATGTTTTTGAGGTAACTTGTTTAACATTTGTGACTAGGCTAGACTTTAGTGGGGATAAGCTTTCTCTCGAACAACTCACCCTGAATCAAATTGGTTTCTCTCGAACACCGATTTGCCACGTTAAGCACAACCTCCACCTTAGCCCATTCACTCTCTCGAGCTGAATGTATGGGAGAAGGACTAGGATTCACTCTCTCGAGCTGAACCCATATCGACCCAATACCACCGACTATCAATTTAGTAGTCTTAGTTTTATGACCTCTCTCTCTCGAGCAAGCCAAAAACACTAAGATGAAATCATATTTGAAACTACAATCCCATTAAGTTCATATACAACTACTAAACGAAATCACATTTAAACAACAAATAAACTATCAACAAGCAAGACCCAACAGTTAATCTAACCCATATTCACATAATCACACCCCAAGAATTGGGGTTTTAGCTAGACATGAAAAAGAGATAGAAATCGATACCAACAAATGTTTCCATCAAGTGGGTATGATCGAAAATGTCTTTACACACGTCTAGGATGAAGATTCTTGGATACCCACTTCCAATTTCTTGGAATTGAAAACCTTCAAATCTTCAAGCTCAAGAACAAATGTCTCTAAAAACTCTAAGAAAACTTAAAATGTCTAAAAACTCAGTATTTTGTTCTGAAATTGATTTCTAGTTACTAAAACTAATAATTTAAACTAGCATTTATAGTTTTCAAAAGTGTGCTCCGAAGGTCCACTTAGCGCAATTAGTCTGGATCGTCGATCCACTCGGTGATCCGCCCTTTGGTATGGCCTTTAGTAGATTTGGGTTCTGTAGCAAAGGGCGATAAGGTACAGCTTCGTGGAACTGCTCGGCGATGTGCCGACTGCTCCTCTTCGCTGCCGAATTGATCTTTTCCTTCAGGGCTCAGCTCACTGGTACATTAGGCGAGATAAAAGCCATTCGGTGACTTGCCTAATGCAATAGGCGATCCTCAAGCTTTCTTTTCATCGTCTTTTCAGCCGCCTTGTTCCTTTTTGCCAAGTAGTGTCCATGCTTTGCCTCAAACTCCAAATACCTGAAACTTAAGGATTTACATTAGATATTGAGACAAAATATGCATATGAGGACACTAATTTAATCGAAATATATCCCTAAATAAGTCCAAATCTTTTGATTTCACGTATCAGGACACTACTTCTAGTTCGAGTGCCAACGATCGTGAGTAGTAATATAATCAAACCAAGGGTTGGGATCGTTCCCACATGGAGTGGTTTCTCCTTTGAATTCAATTATGGAAGTATATCGACTAACTCTTCACAAGAACACGTAATGAACCTTTTTGGATTTAAACTTCAAATTTCAGATTATTGTTATCACTTCAATTAACACTTATCATGAAACAATCAAACAATTTAGTGACACTTGGGGAATCAACCAACCAATTTGAGCTCGACTTAGTGGATGAATATTGATGCTAGCAATGGGGTAAGCTGTCGTGGGTAAGTAGGGCTATATGTAAAGTAATTTTCTCTTGAACAATTACCTTATCCTTGTCGAATTCTCTCAAACTTCAACACTAAATAGAAGATGCCCAGCCCTTGGCCTCATCAAATCTAATCTCTCGAGCTAGATACAAAGGATAGGCTACATGTTTCACTCTCTCGAGCTGAAATCATGAAGACCTACTACTAAAGATGCTAAATTTGCGACTTTGGGTATGAACTTATCTCTCGAACAAACAAAAATCACTGAACCTGATACATTAATCATGAAAGATGACCTCAAAACACAACTGCAAATCAGATCCACTTCAAATTAACAACATTATTTGCAAATCAAGCAACACCCACTTAGTAAAACTCAACAATTGGTCACAGGGTCAAAACCCCAAGAAGAGGGTTTTAGCTATTCATAGTAAAACGAAGAAAATCAACATCTATCATCACTCCCATAGCTGGGTTCGAATGAAAGTTAAAAAGTAAAATCAACTAGGAATTTCTTCTCTTACAAAATCTCCAAGAAAAAATCTCTTTAAAAATCACTAAGAAAATAGTCTATTGTAGTGGTCATTTTTTCTCCTCCCATTTTTGAATAATCCCCTTTTTTTCGTTAGAAATCCCTTTTAAAATAATCTAAAGTGTTACCCTTTATGACCAGTTGGTGAAGTAAGTCGGGTATCACTGATAGATTGGCGATTCACCGATTGTTCTTCATCTAGCCTTCATTTTTACTTCCTCTTGGCCTGACTACTGTAACTTTAGGCGGTCCAGGTAGAGATCGCTAAGTGATTCCACGATTCACGCTTTTACCTTCTACCTCTCCCATTAGCACTTACATAAATCTTCCTCAGCATTCTTGGCGACTAGGTTAATCCTTCGCCGAATAAATAGGCTATACGCCGAATGGCGTTGCTGTTCGCCAAATTCGTTCACATTTTAGCTCCAGCATTCTGTAACTTTAGGCGATATCTTGGACTTTTGGAGAATCGCAAAATGACATAAGCGATCTTCAAGATTTCATTTTTTCCATTTCTTTAGCTTGCTTTGTTCCCTTTTTGGTCGATCGCATCCATGAATTGTGTCACGCCCCAAACTCGAGGGGCGCAACTGGCTCCTAATGCCAAAACTCAGGCCCGAGCCGACCCTGCTGAACTATTTGCTACTAGCGCATGGCAGCCACACACAATCAAGAAAACAAACAAGCATATCTCAGCTTAAAACTAAGCCCTCGGCCGGCAAGGCCCCTGTTAACTGATCTATGAAAGAAACAACTACTGCTAGAAGATCATATAAATAAATAGCCAACTGGCATAAAAGTCCTGATTGGGCCGTCGAGGCCACCATGATATCTATACCAAAACGAAAAGCAGGCATATATCATTACAAAACATCAAACAGCTCACAAGCTTCAACAAACCAACAACATAGGCCAGTATGGCCATAACGTAGCTATACACCCCACATACTAGTCTGCAAGCCTCTAAGAGTAGTAAAGATTAGCGGGACAGGATCCCACCCTACCCATCAAGATATATACAACAAAAGGTAACTAACCTCCTAACTCTGGAAGCTCCGAAGGAAAGGGTTAGCCAACCGGATAAAAGTCAATCCTGCTGTTAAGGAGGTCTACTCGGTCGTCTTTCAGAACCTGCATGCATGAATGAAGTGCCCCCAAGGCAATGGGGCGTCAGTACAAAATAATGTACAGAGTATGAAAGGCAATAGACTATGAGGAGGTATCCTGATATACTAGAATAATTTGATAAATAAATCAAGGATAAGATAACTGTACTAACCTGCTCCTAAATCTAAACTTATCAAAAATAATAAAACAACAACCTACCCAACCCCCATAAGCTCGGTAGGTACACACAACACACAAGACCACTTACTCAGGCCCCAATACGCCCGGGAGGTGCCAATCAGCCTATATACCCCTATTAGTAGTCCCCTATCCCCGTAGGCAGTCACATGGCCCTCTTAGGCATTAATATAGCCCCGTATGCAGTACATAGCTCTCTTATGCATCAACATAGCTTATAGACAACTCATAGCCCTCTTAGGCAACAATATGGCCCTGTAGGAAGCACATAGCCTCCTTAGGCATCAATATAGCCTTGTAGGCAACTCATAACCCTTCTAGGCATCAATATAGCCCCGTAGGCAACTCATAGCCCTTTTAGGCATCCATATAACCCTGTAGGCAGAACATAGCCCTTTTAGGCATAGATCACATTCCTGCAGCTAACCACAATAGCCCTAAGGGCAACAATAACAATCCAATCGCTAAAAGCGAGCAATTTAGTTATAAGCAACCTATACAAATGGCCTCTAAGTTGTGTCCAACACAGGGACGCTACTAACTGAATAAGAATCCCAATAAGGGAGGATTATATCAACTCGAGCAGCCAACAATCAACAATAATGGCTACAAGTCTAACAAGGATAACAACCCAATTACATTGCTCCTAAGCTTTAAGGAAACATGTTGTAAGTAGGGAATATCCTAAACATACCTTTCCAATGAACGCTGGAAAGACCATAGTTCCTTCACGAAAGTTGTTCTTTATGTCCTAAGCTTCGAAAATACTATATATACACAGCTGGTACGCACCTATAAACAGTTCATAATTAATCTTAAATCGGCATATTTGCCATATTGCCCCAACTTGTTGAAACGTGCTTAGAAATTCATAAAAACAACTATAAAAGTGTCCCAAAATGATTACCTTAGTTAACCAAGTGTAAACCTTGAAAAAACACCAATAAATACAAATTTATATCTTCAAAAACCAGCTCCAAATGCAGTTAATAGAAGGGAAAAACGATTGCCACGTGTAGGGATTACGTTTCTAGGCACGGGGGCAATGTTTAATGGTAGAAATCGTCAAAAGCTAACCTTCATCATGCTAGAACTCCATAAGAACTCTCTCTTAAGCTTTCTCTCTAGTTTGGAACTAAAATGGAATGTTTTCATGGCTTAAAACGTTAAATAAGCCGACACACCATATTTTTGACCCGACTCGGATCCTATCTGGATTCTGCCCCGGCAGTCCCTAGTAAAACTCTCATAACATTTTGCTCTGATGTCGGTTTGATACAGAGTTTTATGCGTTGTAAACTAGACTCGTAGGCCTTCGATTTAATGGGTGATATGCCTTTTAACTCTTTATATATTTGGAGAAAACATCCAAGACATTTGACCCAAATTTTAGACAAATCTTTAAAAAGGAACTTACGATAACTTTGGCCAACTTTTATTTTGCTACTTACTTAACTTAAAAACTTGAGATACAACCCTTGAACACTTAAAATATGACATACCACATCATTTTTTATTTATTACTCACCCTCCTTGTCTTTCCACGAAGATACGAGTTAATTTAGACGTTTTGGAAAGTCGGTGTGTTACATCCTTCCCCCTTAGAAACATTCGTCCTCGAATGAAAAAAATTTAAGTCACGCGGTTAAGTTTGTCACTATCCAAGAACCTAAAATGCAAAAAGTATAACCTAGGCGTCTCACATGACGACTTAAATTGCTAAGCACTATAGCTCCACAATAATAGTGCGAGCAAATATACAATGACAACAACAATAATAATAAGCAACAATATAAAAAAAATAAGATAGGTATCTTACCTCACTGCACCAATATAAACTGATATGCCATCACCCTTGGATATGGAACAAGTGAGGATATTTGGACCTCATGCCATCCTCAGTTTCGCAGGTCACCTCTTATCTATTCTTGTTTCTCCACAATACTTTAATCGAAGCCACCTCTTTGGTGCTCAATTTACAGACATGCCGATCTAATATGGCAACTGGAGTTTCCTCGTAGGACAACTCCTCTGTGATCTGAACATCCTCAACTGGGACAACTCGAGAAGGGTCTCCTACGCACTTCCGTAGCATAGATACATGGAAAACTAGATGAACAGATTCTAGCCACAAAGGCAATTCTAACTCATAAGCCACTCGTCCTACCCTCCGAAGGATCCGGTATGGCCCAATGAATCTTGGACTAAGCTTGCCTTTTTTGCCAAATCTCATAACCCCCTTCATAGGTGAGACTTTTAAGAATACCTAGTCATCGACACAAAACTCTAAGTCCCTTCGTCGCACATCTGAGTATGACTTCTGTCGGTTTTGAGCTGTTAGCAACCTCTCCCATATGAGCTTGACCTGCTCCACTGTCTGCTGTACTAAGTCGGGTCCAATCAACCCTGACTCACCTCCCACGAACCATCCAATGGGGGATCTACATTTTCGCCCATACAAAGCCTCATAAGGTGCCATACCAATGCTGGAATGATAACTATTATTGTATGCGAACTCTATAAGAGGTAAGTGGTCATCCTAATTCCCCTTGATGTCTAGCGTACACGCCCGTAGCATATCCTCGAGTGTTAAAATTGTGTGCTCAGCCTGGCCATCTGTCTGAGGGTGAAAGGTTGTACTAAGATTAACCTGTGTCCCCAGTCCTTTCTGGAAGGACTTCCAGAAGTTGGCGGTGAATTGTGCTCCTCTATCAGAGATAATAGATATTGGGGCACCGTGTAGCCTAACAATCTCCTTAATATTAAGCCCTACTATCACGCCCCGAGCTACCCCCGAGACGCGGACACGGGACCTAGGACCACAAGTGATCCCAAGCTAACCCTGCTGGCATGATCATGAGCATACTAAAGATAATAAACTGATGCGGAAGCTAATTCATAAATAAATCTGAAAAGATG